>JAQZBX010038678.1:0-23316 GCA_029593785.1 Cabassous unicinctus | reverse complement strand
ATCTTACTCTGCTACAGTCCTGGGCCAGTGGTCTCTTAGCTGAGGGTGATTTTGCCTGAATTAAACAATGTCTGGGGACATTTTTTGATGCCTCAGTTTTAGACAAGGAGGAGTGTTACTGGCATCTAGTGCATACTACAATGCACAAGACAATCTGTCTTCCCATGGTATACACAACATAGAATTACCTGATGCAAAATGTCAATAATGCCAAGATTGAGAAATCCTGTCCTGGGCTAAAGAAATAATATTGCCCACCTGATTTATTCAAATAACTGTCTCACTATTCCTTATTTCCCACTTTATTTATCTTAAGTCTATATTTTGCACATCTAGCATAATTCTTTTAAAAATTCATTAGTATCATATCATTCCCTCTTCACAATACTCCAATGGCTTCTTATATCATTTAGAGTAAATGCCTTCACATTAGTTTATACATGATCTGCCTCACTTGCTGTTACTTATATGGCATAATTGCATATTGTTCTTGCCCTCACTCACTCTGTAATAGTGGCCAACTTCTTATTCCTTGAATACACACCAGATAAGCTTCCCTCTCAGTACATTTTCTCAGCCTGGAATGCTTTTCTCTCTCATAGAGAAAAGCGCTTTCCCTCACCTCTATGTCTTTACTCAAACATAAAATGTCAGACCTTTCCTGATCACCTATTTGTTTCCATACATTTCCCATAACTCCCTGTCCTCTCCCATGCTTTATTTTTCTTGATATCACTTTATTACTAACTGTGATAAGTAAAAATATTTATGTTTTACTTATTAAGTATATCATATGACTCCTTCTACTAGAAGGTATGTTTCATGAAAAAAGGGATCTTTGTTTTGTTGATTGCTAAATTTTCAACACTTAGAAAAGCATCTGGCACATAGCAATTGTCAAATAAATATATTTGAATGATATAATGAACTAGAACGTTATGTCTCAACTTAACCTAATATGTTGCTTCTGTCCCTTTCCTATACATTTCACAATTTCCTGCACACAGGGATTCCCATCCTACCACTTTGGTCTTTCCAGAGATATTTCAATTGTTTCATGTTTATAGCTCACTGCAGTTTTGAGAACCATCAATACCTTCACCCCTCTGGAATTGGGGTTGGGAGAAAGAGTAAAAAGTTGAACAAATTTTCCTTATTATTCAAAGGCAAAATGGACTTACATATTTTATACACATTATGCAACTATTATACTATGCTATATCCCTAATAGGAGCTCAATAAATTTGGAATGGATGAATAAATGAATTAATGGATTTTTAAACTTGAATATAGAAAATGTATGCTGCTCCATGGAGCCATTGCTTTTACATTTTTTTCAGTGAATCATACAGTTAATTCAGCTTCCAGAAAGAGAAAGTCATCCAATGTCTGAGCATGTATTAGGTATTTCCAGCCCAGTGGGGCAACATTCTCAAAGCATCCAGGCTAATTCCCAAATTGTCATGCCATGCCATGCCACTCCCCAGAATCTGAAAGATACATTGTTTTTCAGGGTATAGAAGGTGGGAAAATATCCAGGAATCACTTAGCCAAATTATATCACTGGGAGCTACCAAATACTTGCATCATCCTAGATAACTGATTGCCTCTTCTGTTCCATAGGAATCTCAAGGTCAGTGGATTGGTGAACAGTGTGGTTGACTCTTTTCCAGTGTTTCTTCAATTTTATGTCATTTCTTTTAGCGATATTAATTCTCAACAAGTTCATCAAATATGCACATCTTTTGTCCTGTCTTCTACTTTTTATGTAAACAGTTCAGGCATATTCACCACAAGATTATTGAAAAGACAGGTCTTCTTGAGCAGGAATTCTCAACCCAACTACAAGGTGGACTCTTATACCATCTAAATTCAGTATTGTTGGTTCAATGGATGATGGAACAGAGAAGGGGAATAGCAATAAGAGGGTAGCAAAACCCCCATGGCTGTCACTGAGAAGTGGATAGAAGAACAGCATTTGAGGAAAATGTATTATGTTGTTAAAAATTTTTAAAGCATTGAACAATATTAATTTGTTTCTGCATGTAGGCCAAGAAGATATAGTCCAGTATCTGATATCACAGATTTTGGAATGGCACACCAAAAATATAAACCAAGGGAATTATACAGTCATTCCATTTATGTGACATTTTGTCAATACTGAGAGTGCAAGAGTATCCAGTGGCATGAAGAGAGAAAGAGAGAGGGAGGGAGAAAGACAGACTATGTTTAAGGTGACTTTTCTACCTAAATATATGCAACCAAGTTTTTAAATACAAAAAAAATACTCATCGAATGCCAAGTGTGGATAAGAGCATTTCTTTATGTCTTCCTTTCAAATCTTTGAAAAAAGAGCTTTAAATTGTTAACAGATTCCAATCTGTACTTGTTCAAATTAAAGTAGAGCCAGTTAAGCTTAAATGCAAAATTATTCCTAAAATGCAATTAGCACTGAATTCGAGAAGTGGTTACATTTTAAGCAAAAGGTGCTAACAAATGTCACCCTAACATATTATAAGAAGAGGTGAAGTAGATTGGCCAGGAGGTAAATATACTAACATTGTAAGGGTTTTATATAAATACAGAGAGCTCTGATTGATAGTTTATAAGAAGTTTTTAATTTCAAATTAATGCACTTGAATTACTATGCTGCAGGGCAGTATCCATCCATGTAGCTCTAGAGCCTTGGAAATATATTTTGAAAATATGTAGGTAGAAATTTAATATGTTCAAAGCCAGTCTGTTAAAAACAAGTTGATAATAGTAATAATAATAAGGAGGAGGAGGGGGAGAAGGAGGAGGAAGCCATACTGAGTCGCAAATTAATTTTAAAACATTTTTTTTTAAATTAAGTCTCATATTTCAATCTTGGTCTTTTGAAATCCAGTGAAGATAGTGTTCTGCTTTTATAGAAATATCACTGTCTAGGAAATCAATGATTTATTTCCATTTCCATTAATAAATAAGTTAGAAAATGTAATCATTTTTCCTTTTTAGCCTTTGTCTTCAATGATAAAGAATGTAATTAAATTTGATAAACTTCCAGGGTTCTTGAATTTGTAAAGTTCTAAGAATCTAATAAGTATTTTTTAAAAAACTATTTTATAACCTCCATTGATTATAGGTCCAGAATCAAAAATTTTGCTTCTGTATTAGTTAAGGTTTTCTAGGGAAACAAAACCAACAGATGATATCTGTAAATAGTGGAGATTTTATAAACTTGTCTCACACAACTATGGGGATGCACAAGTCCAAATTCTGTAGGGCAGATTGCAAAAGAGGAGCTTCGATGAAGGTCCTTGATGAGTCCCCCAGGGGCGTTGGCTGTCTGAAGTAGAGATCAGAATTCTCTCTCTGAATGCTGAACTCACTTCTTCTTTTAAGGCTTTCAACTGATTGGATGAGTTAATTGTAGATGTAAACAGCTATCTATGCAATCATGTCACAGATTATTAAAGTCCATGAAATGTCCTTTTATTACAATTAGCCCAGTCCTTGCTTGACCAAACAACTGGGCAAAATTACCCAATCAAGTTAACACATTAGGCTAACCATCACAGACCACCCTTTGTCAACTTGGCATCCAAACACATCATCTTAAACCATACTTAGTCTCAAAATAAAAACAATAACAGATATATATTCACCTAAAAATATTCAACTGTCCTGCATACATCTGGCAATGTACTAAATCCCTCCAGAACAGTGTGAAAGTCTTTGGGTAATTTCACTATTAAGCTTGAAATCATTAAATACTATGACATGAAACTAATACAACTTATGTCATATGATAAGGGGAAAGGTTAGGAATGAAAACAAAGGTATTCATTTTATGTACATATGCAAATATATTCATAACAAAACAAGGAAGAATTATTCATGACATTTACAGTCTTCATTTCTGTACTGGTCACATGGTTGAAGTTTGTATTCATTACTAATTTTTTCAACTACCCATACCATGTTCCCTTTACCCTCAGCAAACACCTCACAATGCCGTTGTTCTTTGCGTGGAGAGGTGACCTAAACTTTCATTCCTGAAGATTCTGGGCCATTGTTAGTCTTATCTGGATTGGGTTGTTGCAATTTTCCATTGATTTTAATCACAGAGCATTGCAGTACTAAGAGACACACTAGGGGATCACCTGTATTCCAGGCAAAATCTTCTTTACCTCCATTATGTAGGTGCACTCTTATTTCTGCTTGATAAGATCAATAAACCCAGCCAGTACAGTAATTCCTTTATTTGTCTGCATAAGGATCTCAAAGTGGTGAGGTGGCAGTCTGAACTTCCAGCTGAATGGATTCATTGTTGTTTTCCCTGGTGGCAGCACTGTTCCTTTTGGAACTAATACCTGTAGACCAGCAGAGCTTAAGGTTGCAGGGACAGGAAGCAAAATTTTTCCTAGTGGATCACTAGGGGTAATAGTGAGTGGTGCCACTCCCATTTCCACCCCTTGATTCCTGGACCCATAAATCTTGGCTATAAGAAAACATCACTATAGAGTAGAATCTTTTTTGAGGTAATGGGGTGGGAATGGAACCCAGGACCTTGTATGTGGGAAGCCGGCGATCAACCACTGAGCCACATTGGCTTCCCTGAATTGTGTTTTTTTGTTGTTGTCTGTTTGTTTGTTGTTTGATTTTTTGTTTTTAGGAGGCACCAGGAACCTAACCTGGGTCCTCCCATGTGGGAAGCAGGTGCTCAACCATTTGAGCCACATCCATTCCCCAAGTGGATGCTTATTGAGAGCATACACAGCCACCTGGAGAACAGTGCCCCAGAGATGCAAGTCATTGCCACCTAGTTTATGCCAAAATTGAGTCTTCAAAAGGCCATTCCACCATTCTATCAATGCAGCGACTTCAGGATGATGGGGAACATGGTAAGACCAGTGAATTCCATGAACAAATGGCCATTCTCACATATCACTTGCTGTGAAGAGTTTTCTTGATCAGAAGCAATGCTGTGTGAAATATCATGGCAGTGGATAAGACATTTGGTAAAGTCTATTGTGTGCAGGGAAGGCAAACCCATATCCGGAGTATGTGCCTATTGGAGTTAGAACAAATTGCTGCCACTTCCATCATGGAAGTGGTCCAGTGTAATCAATGTGCCACCAAGTATTAGAGTGATCATGTTGGGGAATGGTGCCATATCAGGGGCTGAATATGGATCTCTGCTCTTTGGAGACTGACTACAACTCAGCAATGGTTGTAGCCCATTTGGCTTTGGTGAAGAGAAGTCCATGTTGTTGAGACCATGCATAACCTCCATCCATCCCACCATGTCCATTTTGTTCATGAGCTCATTGGGCAATGGCAGGGGTGGCTGGGGACGAGGCTGACTGCTAGCCACAGAGCAGATCATCTCATCTACTTGATTATCAAAATCTCCCTCTGATGAAGTCACTCTCAGGTGAGCATTCAAGTGAGACACAAATATATTCATGTATTTTGCCCACTCAGAATTGTATATCCACATACCTCTTCCCCAGGCCTCTTTGCCACCAATTTTCCAATCATGTTCCTTCCAAGTCATTGACAATCGAGCCAAACAATTGACAACAGCCCATGAATCAGTGAACAAATTCACCTCTGGTCATTTCTCCTTCCAAGCAAAATGAACAAGCAGTTGTACTGCTCAACGTTCTGCCCACTGGGAGAATTTGTGTCACCACTGTCGTTCAGAGATGTCCCGCAAAGGAGATGCAGTGCTGTGGCTCTCCACTTTTGGCCATTTTAGGCCAAATTTTTGTCAAATTTTCATCCAGCCTCCCAAACATACTACTGGAGCCCTTTCTAACACCTCAAGCTAGAACATTCAATCCAGTATCTTTATTTAGTGGGCCCAAATCAATAAATTCAGCCTTATACATCTTTATATTCTTTCCACCATTATCCTATACCCTTAAAATTCATTCCCACACATTTTCCCCTAATTTTTTACTAAATAAATTGGAAAACTCATTCAGTTCTTTTAGAGTATAGCATATGTCCTCATGTGTCACACTTTGTATATTACTTTTGAGGGCTTGTTGTGATTTTATTCTAGTTATGTGTCTTGAATAGAAGAGGAGTGGTGGGGGTGAGTAAGGAGAAGAATTAGCCATATCTTGCAAAAAAATTACTCACTGCATTCTCTTGCAGTATCATGTGGTGGGACAAGATTAATCTCTTCATGAGGGGCTTGTTGGCATTCTTCTCAGGGCACGGTGGAGGTTAGGTGAGTTAATTTCAGGGCAGGTAGGAGGTCAACACACCTTGGGGCAAGCTGGAGATTGGGTAATGCAAACTTGACATTGGGTGGTCTCCTCAGGGCAGTCCATTATAAGTTTATCTGGCAAAATCTCTGTAGATTGTAGGGTGTCAACATTCCCACTGATATCGTCATCAACCCATATGTCTCCAACCCATTCTTCAGGGTTCCACTCCTTTAGAATCAATGCCTTCACTTTAACAGCAGACACCTTGCTAGGTTGAAATTTTAGTTTCTGTTGTAACTCTGCTACTCTTATCATACAATGAGAGTTTCAGTCTCAAGTCTGTGGCTGCACAAAACAAAATTTAATTTCAGAGCATACATGGAGGTTTTCACGTCATTCAAATGGAGCTTAAGTTGCAAAGGTGAAGACTTCAGCACATCCCTTTCTTTTGTAACTGTATTCAACATATTTAGGAACAGCCAGCCAACATCACTGTACCTATTAATTCCACAAAACTCTGTTAAGGTGTTAAAAACACTCTCACACAGATCCTTTCCACTTATAAGCATGGGAGTAGTTATATCCAATGGTGACTTATTTTTTAATTTATTGAAGTATTTATGTATTAACATACATAAACAATGTGTTTAGTAATAGTTGTGAACTTACAAAACAAACTTACATAACATCATACAGGGCTCTCATACCTCACCTTAAAACCAATACCTTGCATTGTTAAAGATTTTTAATGATTAAAGAGTATCCTCAAATAATTACTACAAACAAAAGTATTTTCCACCAACCGACCCTATTATTATTATATTTACATCATTTCTACATGAACATACATAAACAATAAGTGTATAGTAAAAGTTGTGAACTTACAAAGCAAACATACATAACATCATACAGAGGTCCCATACATCAACCTTCCACCAACACCTTGCATTGTCATGAGACATGTTTTACAAATTATGAAAGAATATTGTCAAAATTGTAATACTAATTATAGTCTTTTTCTTACATTTGGAGTATTTTCCCCAACCCACCCTATTATTATTTTTAAAATATATTTCTATGATGGAAGTTGTAAACTTACAAAACAATCATGCACATGTGCAGACTTCCCAAACAACACCCCTCTATCAACACACCATACCATGGTGGAACATTTGTTACAGATTATGAGATAATATCATCCGATTATTACCAGGTCCACACCGTACATTTTCCATACTCCCCCATTATCAACACAGTACATCTTTGGCATAGATGCAAGAATTTTACATTATTACTGTTAACAACAGTCCATAGGTCACTCCAGTTGTATTTTTCCCATGCTTCTCCACGTTGCCACCACCCTGTGATAGTGATGTACATCTGCTCTTGCTCACAAAGGACACTCTTGCAACTGTACCATCAACAACAATTCTCACCCACCTTTGGGTTTACTGTGCTATTCAGTCCCTAGTTTATTCTCTAGCTTTCTTTCAATTGACATTTACATCCCTAGACTACCATTTTCAGCCACATTCTCATTTATAAACCCCTGTTACGTGCTATAATGTGTTACCATCAACTCTGTACATTTCCACACTTTTGCAGTAAAGCTAATTTAAACTTCTACACACATTAAATATCAGTAGTGTATCTCAGTCCTCCTCTTATCTCCTTTAAGATTCCACCACCTACCACCAGGTCTTGAAGATATTTTCCTACATTTTCTTCTAGATGCTTTATGGCACTTGCATTTATATTTAGGTTTTTGAATCATTTTGAGTTAATTTTTGTATGAGGTGTGAGATAGGGGGTTTCTTTCCTACTTTTGCTATGGATATCCAGTTTTCTCAGCACCATGTGTTGAATGGACTGCTCTGCCAGAGCTGGGTGGCTTTGCCAGGCTAGTCAAAAATTACTTGACCATAGATGTGAGGGTCTGTTTTTTAACCATCAATTTTATTCCATTAATCTATGTGTCTGTCTTTATGCCAATACCGTGCTGTTTTTAACATTGTAGCTAGGTAATATGACTTAAAGTGTGGAAATGAGAGTCTTCCAACTCAGTTTTTCCTTTTAAGATGTTTTTGGCTATTCAAGACCCCTTACCCTTCCAAATAAATTTGATAATCATGTTTTTCATTTATTTAAAAAATGCTAGTGGAATTTGTATCAGGTTTGCATTGAATCTGTACATCAATTTGAGTAGAATTGACATCTTAATGATATTTAGTCTTCCAATCCATAAACATGGAATATTCTTCCAATTATGTAGGTCTTTTTTAAAATTTATTTTAATGATGAGTTGTAGTTTTCTGAATAAAAGGGCTTTATATTGTTGATTAAGTTTTTTCCTGAATATTTGGGTTTCAACTATCCTATTTTATTTTCACCACTTTTTTGACAATTTTGTTTACATTTATTGGTATAATCTTCATTTCTAGACTCTATTCCAGGCCTCTCTCTCCTGTCTTTTCTTTTCAGGTTGTAGCACACCCTTTAGTATTTCCTGCAAAGCATGTCTCTTGGTTACAATCTCTTTCAGTTTCTGTTTATCTGTGGATATTCTAAACTCGCCTTCATTTTTGAAAGACAATTTTGCCAGATATAAGATTCTTGGCTGGAAGTTTTTCTCTTTCAGTATCTTAAATATTTCATACCACTGTCTTCTTATCTCCATGGTTTCTGGTGAGAAATCAGCACTTAATATTATTGCATATCTCTTATATGTTATGCATTGCTTTTCTTTTGTGTCTCTCAGAATTCTCTCTTTGTCTTTGGCATTTGACACTCTGATGAGTATGTGTCTAAAAGTTTGTGTGTTTGGATTTTTTCAGATGGGAGTATCTCGGGCTTCTTGGACATGGATATCTAAGTCCTTTAATAAGGTTGAGAAATTTTCTACCCTTATGTCTTCAAGTATTCCTTTTGCCCCTTTTCCCTTCTCTTCTCCTTCTGGGACACCCATGACACATATGTTTACAAATCTCTTGCTATCATTTAGTTCCCTGAGAACTTGTTCAAGTTTTTCCAAACTTTTCTTCATCTGTTCTTTTGTATGTTCACTTTCAGAGGTCATTTCTCAAGCTGACCAATCCTTTATTCTTCCTCCTCAAATCTGTTATTATATTATTCTTGTGCACTTTTAATTTCATTTATTACACTTTTCATTTCCAAAATATCTGCTATTTTTCTATGTATGCTTTCAAATTCTTCTTCATGCACATCCAATGTCTTCTTAATATCCTTAATCTCTTTGGCCATCTCATTGAATTTATTATGGTGATTTGTTTGAACATCTATGATTAGTTGTCTTAATTCCTTTATATCATCTGTAGGCTTATGTTTTTCCTTTAACTAGGTCATATATTCCTGTTTCTTGGTGTGGATTGTGATTTTTTGTTGGTGTCTTGGCATCTGGCTTACTAGAGTGTTTATTTGCAGTGCAGTTTTTCTCTTAATTTAGGGCTTTCTGCCATTTTACCCTTGCTGGTTGTGTAGTAGGAGCCAAGGATGTAGTTGGTGCTATAAGCTGTGGAGGCTCAAGCTGCCCTTATTGCCCCAAGGGCCAGTGAGGCTTTTCCCAATTTTCTCCTTTGCCAAGAGTAGTGACAGAGCTGCAGCTGTGTAGAATAATCCAACTCCTGCAGGTTTAGACTGTAGTTGCCCAGAGAGACTGATGAAGCTTCATCCCCTTTCTCACCTGCCTGGGGAGGGGTGGTCCTGCAGGTGTGGATAGCAATCTATGCAGTGCAGGTCCAAGATGACCGCAGTTGCCCACAGACTTTCAATTATTCAGTCTTTGCCAGCTAAATGTATCTGCAGTTACCTGGATAGGCTGGTGCAGGTCCCGCCAGCTTCCTCCCTGCTACTGGTGGGGTGGAAGCCTAGGCTAGGGCTGCAGGCCAATCTGGGTGAAAGAAACTGGTCTCTACAGTCACTGTGATTTTCATTCAGCCCATCTTCCCCTCATGCTGGGAGTGGAGTCAAAATGGTGGCTGCCTGGCTCCTTCTGACCTGTACAGGCTCAAACTCTAGCTGTTCTTAGGGTTATATATTAGACAGCCGAATTTACTAATCAGTAGCTGAAATCAGTGGCCAACTGTTTCTTCCTTCCCTGTTTTTGGGAAATGGAGCTCCCAATTCCTGCCACAGAATAGCTCCTTGGGTGGCTTGCACTGCTAATTAGGATGATCACCAGCCTCTGAGATGTTCCCTGTAGTTTCCCTGACTGGCTGGCACAGCTCCCCCCAGCTTTCTCCCTGCCCAAGGTGGGCCTGGGGCTTAGGCTAGAGCAGCAATTTGATCTAGATGGAAAGAAGCCGTTCCCTACCAGCACTGTGATTCTCAGTCAGCCCCACTTCCCCTCATGTCAGGCATGGAGTTAAGTTGGCAGCTATGGGCCTCTTTCTGACTTGGAGAGGTTCAAATTTTAGCTGTTCTTAGGATTATACTTTAATTCAACAAATTTACTAATCAGTAGCTGAAGTTGGTGCCCAACCATCTCTTCCTCCCCTGTTATTGGGAAATGGAGCTTCTAATTCCAGCCATGGAACAGCTCCCAAGGCTGCTTGTGCTTCCAGTGGAGGATGGGCACTGGCTTCCGTGGTGTGGAGTTCTCTACTTATGAATCATCTCAGCAGAAGTGCAGTCTCCTCCTTCCATTCTTGCAAGGATTTTGCAGGATGCACTTTTGGTATCCTGGAGCCTCCAAACATGTGCTCTAGATAGCTCTGGGTGATCACCAACTTCTAATGGTGACATTTTCCATATCTATATTGCCAACTCATGCCATGGGTAGTCAGTGGCCTCTTGATTATTAAAAAGGTAGTAATTAGTGCCCTTTAATATAATCTGAGTAGAAAGCCAATTGCAAATTTCCCAGAACCAATTCAGAAATCCCATTTTTAAGATTTAGTTTCACAAGAACTACTCCCAGTACCAAGTTGTCTCAAGATACATGGTCTCTAGGGAAACAGAACTGACAGGAGATATCCATAAATAGTATTTGATTTTATAAAATTGTCTCACCACATGACTGTGGGGATGCACAAGTCCAAGTTCCGTAGGGCAGATTCCAAACCAGTGGCTCAGATGAAGGTTCTTGATGAGTTCCCCAGGAGATGTTGGCTGACTGAAGTAGTGATGGAAATTCTCTCTCTGAATACTGAGATCATTTCCCTATTAAGGCCTTGAAATGATTGGATGAGAAGGCACTAATTGCTGCTGACAATCTACTCAGTTGATTGTAGATGTAACCAGCCATCTATGCAATCAACTTACTGATTATTAATGTTCATGAAATGCCCTTGTATTAAAATTAGCCAGTGTTTGCTTGACGAAAAATCTGGGCACCATTACCTGGCTAAACTGACATATTAGTCTAACCATCACAACTTTCAATTTCGTTATGGATTGATCAAGATTCATTTGTGTTTTAATATATGCCTAGTCTTTATCTAATTCTCCTAAGGATGATGTTATGTTCCCTGATAATGCTGAGTTTTACTTAACATGGATGATATAGTTTAATATTTCCTTAAGAAAGCCATTTAAAAACACCAAGTATATAGACATAAATCAACATATTGTAATGGAGTGGGAATAACTTTTACCATTCCTGGTTAATTTCCTTGGGAAAGTCAAATTAAGAAAATATGAATTAATATGATTTCTAATTTTATTAGTGACTCATACCGCATACACTTTACTTCATTCATTCATTTATTCAACACATATTTTGTTTCAAAATATGATTATATTAAAATATCATTTTTAAACTGTTTTTAAATACAATTTTATTGAAGTATTTCATTCATACAAAAGCATACATAAATAAGTGTATAGTAAAAGTTGTGAATTTATAAAACAAACATGTATATAATCATATGTCTCCCCACCACCAACACTCTGCATTGCTGTGAAACATTTGTTAAAAACCATGAAAGAGAATTAGCAAATATTTCTGCTAGCTATAACCCATATCTTACACTTGGTTTATTTTTCCCCAACCCACTCAATTATTAACACCCTATATTAGTATTATATATTTTTATTGTATGTAGATACATGGGAAAATTTCAACTAATTTAACTTATGGATGATAGTTAACAGTAATATTGTATTATTTTGCATTAATGGCAAGAAGATATTATTTCAACTATAACAGGCAACAACAGAGGGTTTTATAGGGGTAACAATTATTTATTGAGTGCCTGTGAAGCATCATGCAATTTTCTAGTCACTAAGGATTCAACAGTAAAAATGTAATAATCCCTTCCCTCAGAATATAAACAATTAACCAATGAAACATATTAGATATTCTAGAAACAAATTCCTGCATATAAGACCAGCATTAAAAGAGATTCTTTTTAATAAAAGGTACTAAGAAAATTAGGTATCGATATGAGATAGAAAGTTAATTAGTGTCCTATTTCACACCATACACTAAACAACAACAACAACAAAAACAAATCCAGTTAGATTAATTAGATGAACCATATTCAAATTAAGAGTTTCTGTTCATTAAGTACTCTTAAATATGAGTGAAAAATAAGCCACAAAGATATTTTCAAAATATATGACTAGTAAGTTCTAGTAACTAGAATATACAACGAAATCTTACAAATAAAAAAGAAAAAGACCACTCAATAGATCTTAACAAGAATTTAATAAAATAAGAAACCTAAATGTCTCACAACAATATATAAAAAATATGTTGCAGGGGATCAGATACGGCTCAAGCAGTTGGATGCCTGCCTCCCACATGGGAGGTCCTGGGTTTGGTTCCTGTGCCTCCTAAAGAAGATGAGCTAATACAACAAGATGACAAAATGAGCTGACACAATGAGGACACACAACAAGCAGGGAGCAGATGTGGCTCAAGCAACTGGGCAATGACCTCACACATGGGATGTCCTGAGTGTGGTTCCCAGTGCTTCCTAGAGAAGATGGGGCAGACACAGCAAGAACAAATAATGAGCAGACAGACAAGGGAGCCATCTCAAGGAGGGGGTAATAAATAATTTTAAAAAATAAATATTTAACCTCTTACAATATTAAATGTTTGTAAGAATCTGAAGCACTGGGAATTCTTATATATTTCTACTGAGTATGTAATTTGGTAAAACACTTTAATAAACTGACATTATCCAGAAATTTTGAAGATATACATACCTATGATCCAGAAATTCCATTTCAAATTATATTATACTCTAGAGAAATTGATGCACATATGTACCAGGGTATATGAACAAGAATGCTTATAATCGCTTTATTTGTAAAAACCCAAAAATATGAGCAATCCTACACATGTCAAGAGGAAAATGGATAAATTAATTCTGATATATTCTTATAATGGAACACAATACAACAATGAAAATAAACGAACTACACTTACATGTGTGAGGTGAAAGAAGTCATCCAAGAAAGTGAGAAAAAAATTGACTAAGAAAATGCATGAATATTGTCAGGCCTATCTGACATTAATTCTCATGACCTTTAAGTAAACTTCATCACATTGTTTAGTATTCTCTTTATCAGCCATGTCACTGTCCTCTCATAGATTGCAGTTAAATAGAAAAGATAGACATAAAACATGCATTTAGATAAATCTGCTAACCAAAAACCAGCCGTTGAAGAATCTATGACTCACTAGTCTACCTAGAACTTGAAATTCCTGGCATTGTTTTTAATCATTAATTTTTTTAATTAAAGAAGCTTTGAACTTACAAAATGTACATGCATAATATGCAGAATTCCCATACATCACCTCTCCACCAACACCTTAAATTGTTGTAGAACATTGTTGCAAAATATTAAAAAAAACATGATTAGAACTTACCAATAACTGTGGTCCATATTGTACACTTGGTATATTTTTGCGTACATTAATTATTATTAACACTATGTGTTAGTATTGTACATTTATTATAGTTCATGAAAGAACACTTTCATATTGTACTGTTTATCACAGTCTATCTTCCACCACATGGTTCTCAGTGTTACACAGTCACATGCATTGTACATTCTATACAAAGTGTATACTCAGTGGCTCTCATTTCATCATAGATTTGTGCAGTCATCGCCCCAGTAAACCATGGAACACTTTCTTTACTCCAAAAGAAAAATCCCATACCCCCCTATTATTGGCTTTTAGCATTGATATACCTTAACATTGATTCAAGAATATTACAAAATTTCTGCTAACTATAGTACATAGCTTACATTGATTGTATTTTCCCATGCATCAGTATATACTTAGTACCTTGTAAAAGTGATGTACATTTGTTCTAGTTCATAGAAAAACATTTTTGTGTTTGTATTATTAACCACACTCCTCACCCACCTTGGGGTTCACTATGTTATTTAGTCTATAACTTATTCTCTAACTTTCTTTAAATTGACATTTACATCCCTAGACTACCCCTTTCAGCCACAATTCCATTTGTAAACCAGCCATGTTAATGATACTCACTATAATGTGTTACCATCAACTCTAGCAATTTCCACACTTTTACAATCAAACTAATTTAATATACTGCATACATTAAGCATCAGTGCACTTTCTCAGTCCTCAGCCTAAGTCCTAGTAACCTGTAGTCTAAGTTTTAACGCCGTGAGTTTATTCTTCATAATTAGTTTATATTAGGTAGACCATACAATATTTGTCTTTTTGCACCTGGCTTATTTCACTTAGCCTAATGTCCTCACGGTTCATCCATGTAATAATATGGGTTCCAATTTCATTTCTTCTTATATCAGCATAGTATTCCATCATATGTATATACCACATTTTGTTTATCCATTAATTGGATGATAGACAATTGAGTTGTTTCCATCTTTTAGCAATTGTCAATAATGCCACCATGAACATTGGGTAAAAATATCTATTCAAGTCAATGTTTACATTTCATTTGGATATATTATTAGTAGAAGGCTTGCCAGATCATACAGCAGTTCTATATTTTGCTTCCTAAGGAACCTCCAAACTATCTTCCATAAAGTTGAACCACTCTATACTCCAAACCACAGTGAAAGAATGTTCCTATTTCTCCACATCCTCTCCAGCACTTGTTTTTCTTTTTTAAATAATTGCCATTCTATGAGGTGTGAGATGATATCTCATTGTAGTTTTCATTTGCATTTTCCTAATAGCTAGTGATATTAGACATTTTTCCATAGGCTTTTATGCTATTCGTATTTCTTCTTTGTAGAAATGCCTATTTAATTCCTTTGCCCATTTTATAATTGGATTGCTTTCTCTTTCATTGTTGAGTTGTATAATCTCTATATTGAATGGAAATAAAACCCTTATTGGAAATATGGTGTCCAAATATTTTTCCCATTGCATGGGCTGTCTTTTCACCTTTTTGACAAAGAACATAAATATACAAAAGTGTTTATGTTTCAGTCAGTCCCATTTATCCACTTTTTCTTTCATTTTTCATGCTTTTGGTGTAAAGTTTAAAAAACCATTACCCACCATTTGGTCTTGAAGATATTTCCTTACATTTTCTTCTATGGGTTTTATGGTTGTAGCTTTTATATTTAGATTTCTTTCATTTTGAGTTAAATTTTGCATAAAATGTGAGATAGGGGTACTCATTTTTTCTTTTAAATATGGATATCCAGTTCTCCCATCGCCATTTGTTGAATAGACTGCTCTGCCCCAGCTGGGTGGGTTTGAAATCTTCACCATAGATGTAACGGTCTGTTTCTGAAAGATCAGTTAAGTTCCATTGGTCAATCTGTCTGTGTTTATGCCAGCTCAATTATGTTTTTACCACTGTAGCTAGGTAATATGATTTAAAGCCCAGAAGTGAGAGTCCTTCAAATTTGTTCTTCATTTTTAAGATGTTTTTGGCTATTCAGTGTCCCTTACAATTCCAAATGCATTTTATAATTCGATTTCTCATTTCTTTACAAAAGGCTGGTGAAATTTTTTTATCAGGTTTGCACTGGCTCTGTAAATCAATTTGCATAGGATTGATGTCTTAATGATAATTAGTCTACCCATCCCGGAACACTAAATGCTTCCATTTATTTAGGTCTTCTTTGGTTTCTTTTAGCAACACATTGTATTTTACTGAATACGAGTGCTTTACCTCTTTGGTTAAGTTTATTCCTAATATTTGATTCTTTTTAATATTATTGTAAATGGATTTTTTTCTTGATTGCCTCCTCAAATTGCTCATGACTAGTTTATAGAAACACTACTAATTTTTACATATTTATTATATTCTGCCACTCTGCTGAATTTGTTTATTAGCTCTAGTGGCCTTGTAAATTTTTTCTGTATTTTCTAGGTGTAGGATCATATCATCTGTGAATTACAAAAGTTGAACTTCTTCCTTTCCAATTCGGAGGTTTTTTATTTCTTTTTCTTGCCTCTTTGCTCTAGCTGAAGTCACTAGCACTATGTTGAACATGAGGGGTGACATTGGGCATCCTTCTCTTTTTCCCAAAGTCAATTAGTCTTTCACCATTGTGTACAATGTTAGTTGTGGCTTTTACCAATATGGCTTTTATCATGTTGAGAAAGTTTCCTATGATTCCTATAATTTGGAGTGTTTTTATCTGGAAAGGAGGCTGGCTTTTTTCAAATGCTTTTTCTGCTTCAATGAAGATGATCATGTGATTTTTATGTTTTGATTTATTAATGTGATGTGTTATACTGAATTATTTTCTTGTGTTGAGCCATGCTTGCATGTCTGGAATAAAACCCACTTAATCATGATGAACAATTCTTTTAATTTCTTTTTTGATTCGATTAGTGAGTACTTTGTTGAGGATTTTGAATCCATATTCATTATGCAAAATAGTCTGTAAATTTATTTTATCATAATATCTTTATCTAGCTTTAGTATTAGACTTATATTAGCTTCATAGAATGAGTTTGGTAGTGTTCTTTCCTGTTACATTTTTTGGAAGAGTTTGAGCAAGAATGGTATTAAATATTCTTTAAATTCTTAGTACAATTAACCTTTGAATACATCTTGTCTTGGACTTTTCATTTTGGGTAATTGTTTGATGACTGTTTCAATCTCTTTGCTTGTGATTGGTTTGTTGAGGTCTTCTATTTCTTCTAGGGTCAGTAGAGGTTGTCAGTATGATGTTAAGAATTTTTCCATTTCATCTAAATTGTCTAGTTTGTTGTTGTAGAGTTGTTTACAGTATCCTTTAATGAACTCTTTTATTTCTGTGGGGTCAGTCATGTTATCCTCATTTTCATTTTTTATTTTATTCATTTGCATCTTCTCTCTTTTTTTCTTTGTAAAGCTAGCTGTTTGTCAATTTTCTTGATCTTCTCAAAGAACCAAGTTTTGGTTTTGTTAATTTGCTCTTTTTTTTCTCAATTTCATTTATTCCACCTCTGACTTTTGTTTTTCCATTCCTTCTGCTTGCTTTGGAAATAAATTGCTGTACTTTTTCTAGTTCTTACAGCTGTGCAGTTAAGTCATTGATTTTAGCTCTTTCTTCTTGTTTAATGTAAGCATTGAGGGCCATAGATTTTCCTCTTAGCATTCCTTTCACTGCATCCCATAGATTCTGATATGTTTTGTTCTCATTTTCATTCACCTCAAGGTATTTCTCAGTTTCTCCTGCAATTTCTTCTTTGACCCACTGTTTATTTAATAGTATGTTGTTAAATCTCCATTTATTTGTGAATTTTCCATTTTTCTCCCTGTTGTTGATTTCTAGCTTTATTATTTATGAACAGAGGAAGTGCTTTTCATAATTTTGAACTTTTAAAATTTACTGTGGGACAACGGTCATCCTAGGGAATGGAGAGAGTCTGCAGCTGCAGGAAGGATAACCCCATCCATCTTCCCCATGGGATATAGACCCCCTCTCAATTGGAGGTGGAGTGGACATCACCATCCCAGACTCCTCAGGATAGGGGAAGAGCTATGGACTAGAGTGGACTTACTGGTATTCTACTATAGACATATTGTGATTCAAGCAATGGAAGAAATTACAACATTGATGTGGAGCCAGTGACCACTGGAGGCTCTGGGTACAGGGAGAGGTAAAAGTAGTTGTAATGCAGGGGCTGTTTTGGGACTTGGAAATTGTCCTGAGTGACATTGCAATGACAGATATAGGCCATTTTATATCATCGTATAATAATATTATACGATGTTATTAGTTCTAATAATAGAACTAATAACAGTTCTATTATTATAGAACTGTGTGGGAGAGAGTGTGGTCTACAATGTGAACTATGGTCCATGCTTAATGGCAAAACCCAAGGATATGTTTATTAATTGCAATTAGTGTGCCACAAAAAAAATTACTGTGATATGCTTTGTAACCCAATATATGGATTATCTTGGAGAAAGAAAAATGAACACTAGAGTAGAATGTATATCCTGATTTGGGGTGCAAACGTTCTGTATATGTCTATTAGGTTTAATTTGTTTATCATCTTATTCAGGCTCTCTGCTTCTTTATTGATCCTTTACCCAATGATCTATCCAGTGATGAAAATGGTGTATCAAGGTCTTCAACTATTACTATAAAGAAATCTAGTTCTCCCTGCTGTTTTGCCAATTTTTACCTCATGTAATTTGGAGAATCTTGTTTAGGTGCATATATATTTATGACTGTAATTTCCTACTGGTGAATTGCCCCTTTTATTATTATATAATGATGTTTTTGCCTCTAATAACAGCTTTATTTTTAAAGTCTATTACATCTGATATAAGCATAGCTTTTCCAGCTTTTTACATATTTGGTTACTGCATTCATGGAATATATTTTTCCAGCTTTTCACTTTCTGTCTATTTGTATCCTTGAGTCTAAGATGAGTCACTTGTAGACAGCATATAGACGGCTTATATTTTCTTATCCTTTCAGCCAACCTGTCTTTGACTGGAAAGTTTAATTCATTAACATTCAATATTATTACTGTAATGTCAGTTCTTACTTTGCCCATTTTGGTCTTGGGTTTATCTGTCATATATGGTTTTCACCACTCTACACATTCTGTTACTTTTACTGATAAAATCTTCATATCTATATTCACTACCAAGCCTCTCTCCCCTGTCTTTTCTTTCAGGCTCTAGTCCTCCTGTGATTGTTAGGCTAAATATGTCAACTGGGCTAAGGTAATTGTGCCCAGTTGTTTGGTCAAGAAAACACTGGGCTAATTGCAATACATAGACATTTATGGACCTTAGTCATCAGAGAGTTCATTGCATAGATGGCTGATTACATCTACCATCCACCAAGGAGATTGCCAACAGCAATGAGTGATGCTTTATCCAATCAGTTGCATGCCTTAAAAGGGAAAGTGATGCCAGCATTCAGAGAGTATTTCCAGCTCAGCTTCAGAGAACTGTCTCCTGGGAACTCATCAAGGACCTTCATCAGAGCCCCTTGTATGCAGCCTGCCTGTGGAATTTGGACTTGTGCATTTCCACAGTCATGTGAGAGAATTTTATAAAATCTCATTCTATTTACAAATATCTCCTGTTGATTCTGTTTCCCAAAATAATCCTGAATAATAGAGGTTGCTGCCAGGAGTGGTTCTTGAGAAACAGAATCTTAAGCATGGAATGTCTGAAGTGGTTCTGGGAGTTTTGCAATTGGCTCTCTAAACTGATTGGACTCCAGGTTACTAATGACCCCTTTTCCAAAAACAAATCAAGAGGTCACTGACAGTCCATGGAGTGAGTTGGCAATGGAGATATGCAAAATATCATCACTGGATTCCCCTACTTCCATTCTTATGAGTGCAAGGACCTGAGTGAGTGATTTCAATACCTCAACAGAGTTTTGTGGAATCAAAAAGTACAATGATGGTGGCTGACTCCTCCTAGATACTCTGAAAAGAGTTACAAAAGAAAAGGAGGTGCTGAAGTCTTCAAATTTGTGCCTTAAACACTGCATAAATTATGTGAAAGTTTTTATCTGTTCTCTGAAAGAAAATCTTGTTTCCTGAAGCCACAGGCTTGAGACTTCTGAAAACTAGACTCAGAGTTTCATTGTATAAGTAGCAAAGTTACAAGGGAATCTAAAATCTCAACCTCACAGTTTGTCTACTGATAAAGGCATGGATTGGAAATGAGTGGAACCCTGAGGATTGGAATGGAGACATATGGATTGATGATGATATCATTGGGGACATTGGAATCCTGAATTCTGCTGAGACTGAGTTAACTTCAAACCTGAGTTAAACTCACAGGTTTAACTTTGTGAGTTAAACCTGTGACAGCCTGCCCTGTGGAGACCACACAATGTCAAACTTGTATCACTGGCCTCCAGCCTGCCCCAGGGAGTCTGGACTTCCTCCTATCCCTGAGGTGGGTATTAGTCAAACTAAAGCCTGCACTGTCCAAGCTCAACCATGCCCTGAAGAATCTGTCTTACAACCCCTGTCTGAAGAGATTAATCCTGTTTCGACAGATGAAAATGCAAAGGTAGGCCCTGAGGTCAGTAGCTTGCATGGCATTTCCAATCCTTCTTTTTACCCACCCCCACCACCCCTCTTTCCTTCCAAACATATTATTAGACTAAATTCACATAAAGCCCCAAAGGTGAAGTACAAAGTGTGACCCAAGGGTAAGTACACTATACTGTAAAAGAACTGAATGAGTTTTCCAACTTATATAGACAGAAATCAGGGGGATATGTATGAGAATGCATACTAAGGGTATGGGATACTGGTGGAAGGAATATAAAGTTGGATCAAGCTGAATTTATTGACATGGATCCACTCATCAGAAATTCTGAACTTAATGCTGTAGCTTAAGGGATTAGAAAGGGCTCTAACAGTTTGAGTGGTTGACTGAAACCTATAAAAGTGTATGATCCAAAATGTAAACCATTGACCATGGTTAGTAACAATGCTTCAATATTTGTACATTAATTGTAACAAATACACAATCCTCATGTAAAATGTTATTAATAAGGAAGGGGGGAAAATGGAGAGGTATTGGGTATATGGGAATCATCTGTATTGTCTTTGTGACTTTTCTTTATCCAAAAGCTCCTTTAACAATAAAATGAATAAAAAAATAAGACACTGAAGGAATATAACGAAGAAAATGTCACTGTTCAAACAAGACAACAGATCTTACAGTGATGAAAGACACAATGTCTGATTTTTGAAATTTTTAAAAATTTTTTATTACTTCAAACTTTTATTGTTTTGTATGTTATTGGTTACTTTGAAAATTATTTCATTTTTTAAACAATTTTATTTGGGTATTTTGTTGGCTTTGTTTTTGGAGAGGTCTTGTATCACAGAAGAGACACAGAAGTTGTGAGGGAGGATCAATGGTAGAGGATGTCAGTGATGTGGAAGTTCATGGGAAATGGTTCACCTAGGGCATGCCTCCAAAACATATGAATATGTTCCAGTGTTCATTGGAAACTGTCTCAGTAGGTGGAGATCCGCAAAATAACCAAAAGAATATGGAATTCCCATCCTGGGGTGTTCTGATTCATTCTCTGAAAGGACATCAAGAATCCCTTGAGAGCAAAGGCAATACCTAGTGAAGAAAGACAGACCCTTATGCCAGGCTCTTGACATTGATGATTGTACTTATGAACCTTTTTTGTGAAATTAAAACTTAACTAATAGTTACCTCTGAAAGCCTCCACTACCTTCCCCTCAGTGTGGGACATGGTTCATAAGGATGAGCTTCCCTGGCACGGAAGGATTATTACAAAGCACCAACTACCAATGCATCTGGAAAAAGACCTTTACCAAAAGGGACAAATGATAAATACAAATGAGATTTTATGCCTAAGAAATTTCAAAGTGAGTCAGGAGGTGATTCCAGAGGTTACCCTTTTTCAAGTCTCAGCAGGATCAAAATGACTGCCACAGTAAACAGTGCTTAAAATAGCAGGGTTCCCGAGGACTCTAGAGATATCCAGAAACTATAAGCAGGACAGATAGCTCAGGAATTTGGCACCCTATCAGTGGGCTTTACTTTGGAATTTATGCTCCCCAGTGTAACAGAGATAGACACATTTATAGGTTTTCTATAAATGGCTTTTCTGCCTCTTGAATTTGAACCCGAAATTATCACTGTACTTGACAAATATATGTCCCAGAGACTTAAATCTTTGGTTTATCCATGCTCAGTTGAGCCCTAGATTTCAGCTAACAAGGAAAAGATGATGGACATTGCCCATCCCAAGAAACAGAGAGTGTCTGCAACTGCAAGCAAGATAGCTCCATCCATCTGCCCCATGGGATCTAAGCCCACTGTCAGCTAACAACAGAGGGGGCATCACCATCCCTAAATCCTCAAGTTTGGGGAATAAACAATGGACTAAAGTAGACTTATTATTCTAGCATTTGAAGAACTCTTATGATTAATGTATTCTTCCCTCTCACATCTGAGGGAAGAATAGGTATAATATGGGGGCATTTTCAAAAAATTAGATGTGTCCTGCATGACATTGCCATGATAGATAAAGGCCATTGTATATTTTGTCATAACTTACAAAATTGTGTGGGGCAAAGTGAAAACTGTAATGTAAACTATAGACCATGGTTAGTAGCAATGCTTCAGTATGGGTTCTTCAATTGTAAAAAATGCACCACAATAATGAAGGATGTTGTTAATGTGGGAAAATATGGGAGGGGGAGAGAATAGAGTATTTTGGAATCTGTTATATTTTTATGTAACATTTATGTTATCTAAAATTAAATGAAAATTAATTATAATTTTTTAAATGGCCTGGAATGTCTGATTTACCCTGGCATGTGGTAGAAGAGGGAATTCAAGGCTTAGAGAGATTGGAATGATAGAATGGATTGATCATTTAAGATTTGCCCATCCACCCCAGGAATGTCCAGAGGACAGTCCTTTAAACAGGAATGTGAGAAATAAATTTGTAGGATTAACTCCATCTCCCTGAAGAGCTCTGTGGTTGCTCTTCTCTGTAGTCCAAATATTACTGTAGCAAATGCTGTCTTGGTACTAGAATCCTTAAACATTATATGGATAATTGAATCTTGGGCTGGCAAAATTCCAATATCAGCAGATAATCAACAAAAATCAAGGTGGATATTGCTACCACAATGAAAGACAGATTAAAAGTAGCAATCAGGAACCTGAGTCACATATAAGTTTTGGCATGGGCTCAT
>JAQZBX010038677.1:0-23314 GCA_029593785.1 Cabassous unicinctus | reverse complement strand
GCCCAGAGAGAAATGCAGCCCCGGGAAGAGAGTAACCCAAGAAGCCTGAACCCTGGCAAACGTCGGCAGCTGTCTTGCTCCATGGCAATGGACTTTGGTGAGAGAAGAAACTTATGCTTTATGGCCTGGTAACTGTGGACTTCTACCCCAAATAAATACCCTTTATAAAGACCAACCCATTTTTGGTATTTCACATTAGCACCCTTTTGGCTGACTAATACATACCTGATCCCAAAGCATGTTATCTCAAAGTGCTTATAATCTCTAGCTTTTAAAGCAAAAGTACATGTGATAATGTAATATTTTAATTAATCTTTGAAAACAGCTACTAGAGCAATGACAGTCCAGAAGAGGAAAGAAACTTACATCTTTCAATAATATAAGATCATTTTACTAGTGATATGATAGCTGCACTTAGTTTGTAAAGAAAGGACAGAATGTCATTAAGAGGAAGAGAGAAGATATTGAATGCTTGAGGGTGAATAGCAAGACATGCAGCAAACAAGTGGGTATTACCTGTTATAATAGAACACAAAGAAATGTTATCACCAGACTGGGGGTTGTTTTAGGAAGTACTAGAAATGCAAAGAGTTGGAGAATATTAAGGAGAAAAGTATATATCATTGCTGACTTGTAATTATGTATTACGTAAGCAGTGGTCCAGAGGGAAACTTGTCAATTTCTACAGGTGGGCGGATGAGAAAATAAAGTGAGAATAGTGAGTAACCCATGGTCTGTTAGGACAGCTCTTTATTCATACAGAGTGCAAATGCTGAGCTTCAAGAAAGAGAAGAACTTAATTTCAGCAATTTTAATCTGAGTCACTAAGAAAAATTGATAAAAATAACAAAACGTACTGGTGTCCTGTTAAAAGTTATGTTCAAGTGTGTCCAGTTAGAAGTTCAAGTGTGTATGTAGTAGAATATGGTACTTTCAGTTTTGTACATAATGAGATTAGGATGATGGTAATACATAAAATGATATCAGAGATATGGAAAAGTATGTGCTACACTTGGAGGGTCAGATGGAAACAGGAATGGATGTGATCACAGGAAAAAGAGAAAGTTGGAAAATATAGAGTAAGTGGAAACTAAATATGAGGAAAAGGAAGAGTACAATGATATAGTAAAGAGCCTTATGAGGATAAGCAATTAGACAATTAAGGTAAAGAAGAGGAATAGCTACAAATAATTTGATATAAAAATAAAATAAGCATAAATAGATATAAATGGTATAGATAATACAGATGCTAGAGATGATAGCTATAGATAAAGATGAGTATAGGTACAGATACAGGTTTAGCTCTGTCTGTGGATATGGACATAGATTTTGTGGCCACAGGTTCCAATTTACATAAGACAGGTCCAGTATACACCATTTAACCCAGTGAACTATCTTGTCACTGTTTTACTCTTCAAAATGTCTGTATTTTTTATGATCTCAAAGGATAGAGCTATGCATATCTTTAGGTACATGTATGTGTATGTATGCACAATAGTGTGTAAATTCCCGAGTATACATAGGTATGTCAACATCATATAGATAGATATCTAGATAGAATTATTTTTCTATGAATTATTCCAATTCTTCCTATGAATACAATCTATGGAATCTGTTAATTAATTAATTTTGTCAATACTATGTGAACTGTAAACATGTTTTATGACATAAAACATTTCTAAGTACCCCTTTAACCTCTGTATTTCTCAAGCTATATATGATGGGGTTTAACATTGGAGTGATAACCCCATACAACATTGAGATAAGCTTGTCTCTGGCTGGAGAGTGATGACTAGAGAAAGGGCGGACATATGTAAATATCAATGTGCCATAAAACAAACAGACCACCAGGAGGTGGGAAGTGCATGTGGAGAAAGCTTTGCGCTTCCCTTCGGATGACAGGATCTTCAGGATGGTGGACAAGATGTAGATATAAGAAATAAAGGTGATTAGACAAGCACTAATCCCTAAGAAACCTGCGAACACTAAAAGAACCATCTCTGCAACAAATGTGGAAGAGCAGGAAAGTGCCACCACTGGAGGGATGTCACAATAATACTGGTTAACCTGATTGGATTTACACAAAGACAGGCGGAATATCAACAGCATATGCAGAAGGGAATTAAGAAACCCTGCCGCCCAGGTTCCAGCCATCAGCTAGGCACAGCGTACCTTGATAATAATGAGGGTATAACGAAGAGGGAAACATGACCACATATGGCCAAAAGCCAAGACGGCCAGAAGAAAGACCTCAGTCCCTGCCAGGGCCACCATGAAAAAAAGCTGTAAAACACACCCAATAAAAGAAATGCTTTGCTTCTAAGTCAAGAGGTTCTCAAGCATCTTGGGAACAGTAGCTGTTGGGCAGACTATGTCTAAGAGGGACAGATTTGCCAAGAAGTAATTCATGGGTATGTGCAGCTTTTTCTCAATCTCAGTGGGAGGAATATGGTACCGTTTCCCATCAAGGTGACCAGATAGATGAGAGCAAAAACCACAAAGAGAGAGTAGCACACCTCGGGGCAGATCAGAGAGCTCTATGAGGTAGTGAGGTTGTCTATGTCCATCTCTTCTTTTCACAAGGCTCTTTCTGAAGCAAATGAAATCAAAAGATGTTAAGATAAAAACAAAACAAAACAAAACCAAAAAACCTAGGAGCCTAGTGATGAGGAACACTTGGAAAATATTTTGGGATTGGTTGATGATGAATTTTGTTGGCCTTATTTTAATTACAAATTTTGGTTATTAGAATTATTGATAAAAAACATACAATGCAGCTATTATGTTTCTAGGAATATTCATGCTCAGTTCCTTACTAAGAAACATTGTTGATCTTTCCTTTATATATGAACATTAATGTATTTTATTACCAAAAAGCATACCTTAATATAAATTAAATACAAATTTTGAACAAATTAAATTTAGCCTATGTAATACAAATAATGCATAGTTAATAATGTCTGCATGTGACCACAAAAACAGATATATTTGCACATATATGCAACTTTCCCCTTAAAACTTAAATATTTGAAAATATGTGGTTTCTAATTCTTATATGTTCTCATTCCCTCTTGTTTTATTTTCTAATTACATTTTATTTTACCATAATAGCCCAATCATCAAATACAAAAAGCCTTAATTTACTTGAAAGTCTGCAACTGATACTTATATACATATCTTGCTGCTACTTTGAAAACTAATATCTTTGTTTTTTGTTTAAATTGTCTTTATGTTCTATTTTTACTCACATAGAAAATATAATGTAGATATGTGTGTCATATAGAATGGCACATAGAAGAAAGGATTGATTGTAAATATAAAAAAAAGAATATAAAAAGCAATTTAAAATCCACAGGCCGAAAATTTAAAGCTCAATTAACAGTGGTACAAAAAGATAAACAACACAGAAAAAAATCACAGCTTTCCTTTAAGGATGATTTTCTTTTCATACTTGCATATGTGTGTGTTTTCACCTAACATTAACTATTTGACGTGTATAAAGAAAGTTTAAAAAATCACAAAAACACATGAAGAGAGTTTTAGAGGTAGTTTTCCATAAAAGGTGAATACAATTATTTATTTTGAAAAACGTGAAACAGTGTACAGAGTGGTTGTTTGCAGTTAAGCGAGGTGTACATGATATATGCATACATACATGCAAACACAGATGATATATTACAAACTTAAATATCAAATGTTTATGAAAGAAATGTCAAATTAGAATTATATTTAGAAAATAAAATGCAAAATCAGTTGCTATAATTTCTCTAAACTACCACTCATACCTTATTTCTTTTACCTGGTAGAAATTCTTGCCTATTTCTTAACTCAGATAAAATCTGTATAATGCAAATTTATTCCACTAGAAATATTTAAATAGGAATTGCTGAGATTCATTGTTACTATTACTATCCTTTACTTTTCTTAAAGACTAAGAGATCTGTGTCCTATTTGAGAGGAAGCTCTTTTCAGTGATGCTGTTGAAATAATGAAACTATTCAAAGAAAATTAGTATACAGAGCACAAAATGCTTACATAATATTACTAAATGAACTCAATGGATCGATAAATTATTTGCTCTAGAAGCAAAAAAGCCTTATGAAGTTCAGCCTCCCAAACTGCTGTGTGAGATTACTAGGTATAACTAAGCATATAAATACATGAATTATACATATTGAATTTATATTTTTAAATAGTTATAAACAGTCGAACATTTAAGGAGTATTCAGATCAATCAAGAAGTATGTGGCTGGGATTAGCCCTACACTAGAAATTAAAGAGGAATTAAACTTTCTTATTTTGTTTGTGTCACTAACATGTTTACATATGATCAAAGGCAAATGTAACATACATGAATTTAACCCTCTAACAAATAGTTACTTCAAGTTTCCACTATACAGAGAGAAAGAAAATTATTTCATTAAGCAAAATTATCATTAAAAATCTTAGATCTCAAGATAATTCAAAATTTATAATTTAATACAACAATAACAAGAAAATCTTACATTTAAAATTTCTTTGAAAATGCTGTTGTTACAATCCTTTAGTACCAAACGTGAGGGATTTTTATCTTAATTTTAAAAATTCAGTCCCTAACATGATTTTCCAACAGTGCATCGATTATCTAGGTCCTTGAGATTATCATAAATTAGTTATTTTACTTAAAATTACATATGCTTATTATATATTTGAAGAACACAGGAATTCAAACCAACTATTTCCTTTCCTTACCTAATTGTTCTACCTAGAATTTCTACCACAATGTTAAATAACACTGGTGAGAGTGGGCATCCCTGTCTTATCTCCAATGTTAGAGGGAAAACATTAAGCCTTTCACCATAATATGATGAGCTGTCTGTTTTTTGCTATTTGTCCTTTATCCTGTTAAGAAAACTTCCTTTTATTCCAATCTTTTATAAAAATAAAGGATGCTGGATTTTGTCAAATGCTTTTCTGCTTCAATAGCGATGATCATGTAGTTTTTCTCCTGTGATTTGTTAATGTGGTATATAATGTTAATTGCTTTTCTTCTGCTGAACAACTCCTGCACACCTGGGATAAAACCCACTTGATCAAGTTGTACAATTATTTCAATGTGATGTTGGATTTGATTTTCAAGTATTTTGCTGAGGATTTTTGCATCAATATTCACAAGAGAAATTGGTCCATAAATTTTTTTTTCTTTTTTTTTATAATGTTATTTTCTTCTAGTATCTTTACCTGGATTTGCTACTAGGATGATGTTGGCCTCATAGAATAAGTTAAGTAGTGTTCCTTCCTCTCCAATTTTTTGTAAGAGTTTGAGTAGGATTTGAAATGAATACTTCTTCAATGATTGGCAGAGTTTATCTGTGAAATCATCTGGACTCAGTCTTTCCTTTGTTGGCAGGATTTTGGTGACTGATCCTCTTTATTTGTGATTGGTCTGTTAACCACAAATCTGATATATTTCAGGGTTTGAGAAGCGTGTGAACAATCTGAAACCTTTCAATCTGTGAGGACTATACTTAATAGGTAAGTTGAAAATAATAGGTTCATATAAAAGGTATAGAAAAATTGTGATTAAGAAATTTATAAATAACTATAATATGTTATATTGAGGAAATAGATTTATATATATTCCTAGATAGGGCCTACTGAGGGGGTCTTGGTTTCATGAGGCCAAATGGATTGTCTATGGTGTCTGAACATCCCGTGGACCTTCAGGAGCACTTTTGTTTGAGAGTTTTATTACTATGGCAGTTTGTGATGTCTGACTGAGATCTGGATAGTTGTGGCCTCTTGAAGGACATCCCGACTCACTTTGAAATCTCTTAGACATAAAAAATGTGTTTTATTTAGCATTTACCCCTTTTGGTTAATTTCTTTCTCCAAATACATCATTCATTACGGTATGGTAATAATCCCTTGTAGTTAGGGAGTTATTTCCCATGTTGAGCAGAAGGTTATGAGTTTATTTGCAGTTTGCCTCAGAGAGAGGCCATATTTGAGAGACAAGGAAGCAACACTTAGGTATTAATTATACTTAGGCTTAATTTCATTATTACTGGGATAAGGTTTGCAAATGTAAGCCTTAAGATCAAGGGCTTGGCTTGTTGGTCTGTTTTCATTTATAGGGAAAGGCTTGTATAATCCAGAGCTTTTTGCCATCTTACTTTAGAAAGGAGCAAGAATTCCCTAAGAGAAACATAATATTTTGTTAGCTACTGTGGGGGCCTCTGTCTATCCAGAAAACATACCAATGGGCAACCAGGCTACCTTTATATCCCATGGAGGTGTCTAGCTATATAACTTTCAAAATGTTCAAAGAAATCAGGACACCTGACTATATCCTATCTTTACCTTCTTACCAGGATTATGTTACTTGAGAATTGGAACAGAAATCATATACTTCCCCTGGTTCTTATGTAAAATTTTTCACAAGTACTTTCAGAAAAGTCACAGAGGAAAAGAGAATAATGGATAAGGAAACTTGGTTGTTTCTGCAGCTTATAACATTTTTCTAAGAATAAAATATGCAACATTCCAAAATGCTACACCATTTTTGATACTTAACATTGATGTGCTAACTTTGTTACAATTGATGCAAGGATTTTAACTACTACTGTTAATTATAGTCCATATATTATTATAGGAGCATTTTGCCCCCATACACCACCCTCTTATGAATACCCTGTACAAGTGATGTATCTTTGCTATAGGTCCTGAGTTAATATTCTTATTTTTGTATTATTAACCACAACCTTCATTCACCACAGGGTTAACTGTGTTATACAATCACATGTTTTAGCCTCTGATTTTCCTTCCAGGAACATATACACCCTAAAGTTTCCCCTTTCAATGATGTTCACAGACTTACCTTATCACTGTTACTTACACTCACACTGTTGCTCTACCCTCACCTCTTTCCATTTGTAAAACAATGCTATCAACCTACTTATAAATTTTGTACAGATTAAATGTTGGCTTCTCATTCTCTACTCCCATTGTAACTCCTGGGAACCTATTTTCTAGATTCTACCTCTGTCTGTATGCTTATAATATTTACTTATCAGTGATATCATAGCATACTTGTCATTTTGTGTCTGGATTATTTCACTGATCATAAGATCCTTGAGGTTCATCCATGTGGTTGCTTGTTACAGTATTTCATTACTTCTTACAGCTGAATAATATTCCATCATATGTGTATATCACATTAAGTTTATCCATTCATCTGTTGGTGGACACTTGTGTTGCCTCTATCATTTGGCAATTGTGAAAATGCTGCTGTTAACAGTGGGGTGCATATATCTGTTCATGTCCCTGCTTTCAGTTCTTTTGGGTATAAATCTAGTAGTGGGAATGCTGGATCATTTGACAATTCCTACTTAGCTTCAAGAAGAACTACCAAACTGTCCTCCAAATTTGTTGCACTATTCTTCATTCCCACAAGCAGAGAATGAGTGTTCTTACTTACCCACATCGTCTCCAACACTTGTTTAGTTTTCTATTTTCTGATAGCCAGTCTAGAAGGTGTGAAATGATACCTCATAACAGTTTTGATTTCATTTCCCCAATAACTAGTGATGTTGGACATAATTTCTTGTGATTTTTAGCTTTGTATTTCATCTTTTAAAAAATGTCAGTTTATTACATTTGCCCATTTTTAATTTGGGCTGACTTTTTATTGTGAATTGTAGGATTTCTTTATATATGGTGGATATTAGACCTTTATCGGATATGTGGTTTCCAAATATTTTCTCCCATTGTATAGAATGCCTTTTCAGTTTCTTTAAAATTTCCTTTGAGGGACAAAAGTTTTAATTTGTTTAACTTTGAGTAGGTCCCATTTATCTAAATTTTCTTTCATTGATTGTGCTGTGGGTGTAAAATTTATTAAATCATTACCAACCACAAGATAGTGAAGATGTTTCCCTATATTTTCTTCTTGGAGTTTTATAGTCTTGTCTCTTATATTTAGGTCTTTGATCCATCTTGAGTTAATTTGTGTATAAGATGTGTGGTAGGATCCTCTTTCATTCTTTTGGATATGGATATCCAGTTGTCCCTGCATCATTGTTGAAGAGACTATTTTTTCCTCATTGAGGAAGCATGCCATCCTTGCCAAATATCAGTTAGATGTAGATGTGTGGTCTATTTCTGATCTCTCAGTTCCATTCCACTGGTCAATATGTCTAACATTGTGCAAATACCATGCAGTTTTTATCATTGTGGTTTTGTAATATGGTTTTTTTTACATATTTTTTTCTTATTTTTAATTCCTGCTATATAAAGGTGGGAAAACATTTTATGTAACAGGCAGATGGAAAATATTTTAGGTGTGGGGGATCATACACTCTCTGTTGCAACTACTCAATTCTGTCATTGTAGCATGAAGACAGACATAGATAATATGTCAATGAATGATTGTGGCTATGTTTCAATAAAGCTTCATTTAAATCAAACAAAGGGACATATTCATTCCATAGCTATAGTTTGCCAATCCTTGCACTAAAAGATAATTGACTATTTTTTAAAATATATATATTTTTATTTTTTCTAAAAGATATATAGATTACATAAAATGTTACATAAAAATATATATAATGGATTCCTATATGCCCCACTCTGCACACCTCCCACTTTTCCCCACATTAACAACTTCTTTCATTGCTATGTTATATTCATTGCAATTGATGAATATATTTTCGAACATTGTCATTGATAATGGATTATAGTTACAAAGTAGTTGATACTCTCTTCCACTCAATTCTGTAGGTTATGGAAGGATATATAATGGTCTGTATCTGTCATTGCAATGTCATTCAGGACAATTTCAAGTCCTAAAAGTGCCCCTGTATTACACCTCTTTTCCTCTCTTCCTGCCTTCATCACCTTCAGTGGCCACTGTCTCCACATCAATGATATAATTTCTTCCATTGCTAGAATCACAATAAGTCTATAGCAGAATACCAGTAAGTCCACTATAGTCCATATTTTATTCCCCAATTATGAGAATTCTGCGATGGTGATGCCCAATCCACCTGTACTTGAGAAGGTGTTTGGATCCCATATGGCTGATGGTTGGGACTCTCTTGCTTGCAGTTGTAGACTCTCTCAGTTCCTTGATGGGGAGGTTGTCCATTGTCATGTCCTTGTTAGTTATCCTGGGTGAGTCCAATGAAAAGGGACTGAAGGTGTTGCAACTCCACTCAGACTCAGGGCCCAGGGGTCACTTGCATAACCAAAGACTTAAGTCTCTTGGGCATAAGCCTACCAACTTCAGCACCAACTATAGGGACTAAATACAAGGGAGAGAAGAGGCATTTGTAGAGAAGCACAACTGAGTTCAACACTGTCATACTTGGAAGCACAAACTCCAAAGTAGGGCCCAGGGGCAAGACACCAAACCCTGGAGCTATGTGCCATGACCATAGGACCTGGGTGTCTCCAGAGCCCTCAGGAGACCCACTATTTGGGGTAATATACACTTGGGCAGTCTTTGCGATCCTGCTGAGACGTGCATAAGCGTTACATCTGAGATGACCTACTGACTCACTTTGAAGTCTCTTTGCCATATAAATCCCCTTTTATTCAAGGTCGTTTTCCTGGTTGTATTGCTCATTGGTGCTTGGTAGTAATCCCTTAGTGCCAGGGAGGCTTATCCCTGAGAGGCAGGTCTCATGCTGAAGGGAAGGTAATGCATCTATTTGATGAGTTTGGCTTAGAGAGAGGCCACATTTGACCAACATGGAGGCTCTCAGGAGGTAACTCTTAGGCAGCCTACAACACTAGGCTAAGTTGCAATTTCAAGAGCAAAGGCTCAGAAGCATAGTCATCAATATCAAGGGCTCATCAATGGACAACGTTTCTTTACTAGTCATTGCCCCTGTACTCAGGAGATTGTTGCTGTTCCATTAGAAAATGTGATAGAGCTCCCCAGGATGGTAATTTGATGTTCTTTCAGTTATTGAGTGAATCTCTACCCACTATGACAATGTCCCATGAACATTTGAACACATATATATACCTTAAATGTATGCCCAGGTGAACTTCCTACCATGTATCCCCCATCCCTGAGACCCCTCACCAATGATCCTCCCTGCCAGAGTTGTAACCCTTCTGTGGCCCACAACTTCTTCAAAGATAAAGCCAAGAACATTGCAAAATGCAATTAATATGAAAACGAAATAATAACAATAGGTTTAAACACAAGAAATAAAATACATAATAATTTAGAAGAATATAAATTAAAATTAAAAAATAAAAATTGGAATACCAAAAAAAGGAAAAATATTAAAAATTTTTTTCACATTTTGCCTTACATCACTGTAAGATCTGTTGTCCTGTATGTACTGTTACATTTTCTTCCATTTCTTCCCCCGTGTCTTACTTTGTTTCATTTTGTCTTCAAAGAAGTTTTAGGTCACAGTAAATTCACATACAGAATATAGGGGACTGATAAATACCAAACATCCTCCCCCTTTTCCCCCTTCCTGTATTGGTAACCTTTATATATGTGGATAGTACATTGGTTAAAACTGATATACAAAAATTTAAACATAGCTGCTAATGATTGTCAGTGGTTTACATTATGGTTTACATTTTAGACCATACACTTTTATAAATTTTTACTGAAATTTAACATAAGCTATATCCAACACTGCAAGATCATGCAGAACACTTCCATTGCCACCTAAATATCCCCTCTCCAACTATTCTCTTCCTTATTTCTCCTCCCCTTGAGGCCCACAGTGACCACCAGGCTTCACTCCTTGAAGGACAAGATTCATAGTTCCTTGCAATAGCACTGAGGGCTTGACATACTGGTCTGTCCTCCCTTATTAGGAACTGCCCATGCTCTTGAGGGACACCCTCCCCTCTGTTTGAAAACATATCAGGCCTCCCCAGGATGGGAGTCCAACTCCTTCCCACTCATTGTGTGGGTCTCCACCCACTGATACACTACACTATGACAAAATGATCACCTGCACATTCTCTAGAAGAATGCCCTGTCCCAAATGCCCCCCATCCAACACCCTATACCAACAACCCTTCCTTGTCATATTGCCAACAAAGCTTTCCAACATTGTAGTTTCAACCACATATCCAACAATCCCACTGTTCACGTACTCCCTCGCCCAGCCCTTCCCCCCAGTTTCATGGACTGTTCAAACAACCCTTCCCACCTTACCCCCCTGTAAAACTTGCACCACCCAACCCAATAGTTTCACTACACACCTTTCATATCCCTTCATTATACAACTAATCACTTCCACCTTATCATAGATTTCACCCATATGGGCTTTGGTCAGCAATCTTCTTCTCCCTATCTATTTCTTGTAAACCTATCTTCCAAGCTCACGCTCTGCTTGATTTGCTTAATTCATATCAGAGAGGTTATGTAATATTTGTCCTTCAATGTCTGGCTTGCTTCACTCAACATAAGGTCCTCAAGATTCATCCTTGTTATCCCATGTGTTAATACTGTACTCCTTCTTAAAGCTGAGTAATATTCCATTGTACATATATACGACATTTTATTTATCCATTCATCTATTGATGAGCACTTGGGTTGATTCCAACTTTTGGCAATAGTGAATAATGCCATTATGAATATTGGTGTGCATATATCAGTTAGCGTTCTTGCTGTCACTTCTTCTGGGTATATACTCAGCAGAGGAATTGCTGAATCATATGGCAGATCTATAGCTAGCTTTTTTAGGAACTGCCAAACTGTCCTCCACAATGGCTGTACCAATCAACATTCTCACCAGCACTGAATGAGTGTTCCCATTCCAACATATCTTCTCCAACACTTGTAAGCTTCTGTTTTTTTAATGGCTAGCTGTCATTGGCAGTCATACCAATGATGGTATGTCATTGTAGTTTTGATTTGAATTTCTCAAATAACCAGTGATATTGAGCATCTTTTCATGTGCTTTTTAGCGATTGTGTATTTCTTCTTTGGAGAAGTGTCTGTTCAAATCACTTGCCCATTTTTCAAATGGGTTGTTTGTCTTTTTATTTTTGAGATATAGTATTTCTTTGTAAATGCTGGATATTAGGCTCCTATCACCTATATGGTTTCCAAATATTTTCTCCCATTGAGTAGGATGTCTTTTCACTTTCTTGACAAACTCCTTTGAGGTGCAAAAGTTTTTAATTTTGAAAAGATCACATTTATCTAATTTTCTTTCCCTGCTCATGCTTTGGGTGTGAAGTTCATGAAACAATTTCCTATTACAAGGTCCTATAGTTGCTTCCCTACATTATCTTCCATGGTCTTTATGGTCTTGGCTCTTATATTTAGATCTTTGTTCCATCTTGAGTTGATTTTTGTGTAAGGTGGGAGATGGTGTTCCTCTCTCATTCTTTTGGATACAGATATCCAGTTCTCCAAGCACCATTTGTTGAAGAGGCCATTCTCTCCCAGTTGAGTTGACATGCTGGCCTTTATGAATATTAGATGTCTGTATATGTGAGGATATATATCAGAACTCAAAATTCGATTCCATTGGTAGATATATCTATCCTTGTGCCTATATCATGCAGTTTTGATCATGTAGCTTTGTAGTATGTTGTAAAGTCAAATAGTGTGATTCCTCTAATTTCATTTTTCTTTTTCAACATGTCTTTGGCTATTCAGGGTCTGGTGCCCTTCCAAACAAATTTCATAGTTAGTTTTTCCAATTCTGTAAAAGATGCAGTGTTGATTTTTATTGGAATTGCATTAAATCTTTAGGTCACTTTGGGTAGGATATACATCATAATGATGTTTAGTCTTGCCTTCCATGTACAGGGAATATTCTTTCATTTATTTAGGTTTTCTTTGATTTCCTTTAACAGTGTTGTGCAGTGTTCTGCATACAACTCATTTACATCTGTAGTTAAATTTATTCCTAGTTATTTGATTCTTTTAGTTGCTACTGTAAATGAGATTTTATTTTTGATTTCCTAAGATTGCTCATTATTGTGTACAGAAATGCTACTCATTTTTGTGCATTGATCTTACAACGTGCGACTTTACTGAACTCATTTATAAGCTCTAGAAGCTTTGTTGTAGATTTCTCTGGGCTTTCTATGTATAGGATCATGTCATCAGCAAATAGAGAAATTTTGACTTTCTCTTTTCCAATTTGAATGCTTTTATATATTTTTCTTGTCTAAGTAATCAAGCAAGTACCTCTAACAAAATATTAAATAGGAGCAGTGATAGTGGGCATTCTTGACTTGTTCCTGGTCTTAGAGGGAAAGCTTTTAGGATTTCACTATTGTATATGATGTTAGCTGTGTGTTTTTCCTACATCCCCTTTATCATGTTGAGCTAGTTTCCTTCTATTCTTATCGTTTGCAGTGTTTTTCATCAGGAAACAGTGCTGTATTTTCTAATGCTTCTTTTGTGTCTATAGAGATGATCTTGTAATGTTTTTCTTTCAATCTGTTTATGTGGAGGATTATGTTGATTCATTTTCTTATGTTGTAACATCCTTGTGTACCAGGGATGAAACTAATTTAGTCATGGTGTATAATTCATTTGATATGTTCTTGAACATGCTTTCCAAGTATTTTACTGATGATTTTAGCATCTAGCTTCTTTAGAGAGATTGGTTGCTAATTTTCCTTTCTTGTGGTGTCTTTGTTTGGCTTTGGTCTTAGAGTAATGTTAGCATCATAGAATGAGTTAGGCATTTTTCCTTCTACTTGTATTTTTTGTAAGAGTTTAAGCAGGATTGGTTTTAGTTCTTTCCTGAATGTTTGGTAGAATTCACCTGTGAAGCTCTCTGTTCCTGGTCTCTTCTTGTTTGGGAGATTTTTGATGAAAAATTCTATCTCATTACTTGTGATTGGTCTGTTGAGTTCTTCAATTTCTTCTTTCATCAGGGTAGCCTGTTTGTGTGTTTCTATGAATTTGTCCATTGACTCTAAATTATCCATCTTGTTGGTATATAATTTTTCAAAGTATCCTCATGATACACTTTATTTATGTGTGGTCCATGGTGATATCCCCTTCCTCATTTCTTATTTTGTGTATTTGCATCTTTTCTCTTTTTTCTTTGTTAGTATAGCTAATGGGTAGTCAATTTTATTGATTTTCTCAAAGAACCAGCTTTTGATTTTGTTTATTTTTTCAAGTGCTTTTTAATTTTCTATTTCAATTAGTTTTGCTCTAATGTTCATTATTTCTTTTTTTCTACTTATTTTGGGGTTAATTTGTTGTAGTTTTTCTTATTCCTCTAGGTGTGCAATTAGGTCTTCAATTTTAGCTCTTCTTTTTTTCTTGTATGAATTTATGGCTATGAATTTCTCTCTAGGTACAGCTTTTGATGCATCCCATAGGTTTTGATATGTTGTGTTGTCTTTTTTCATTTGTTTCCAGGTAATTACTGATTTCTTCTTTAATTCCCTCCTTGACCCACTGTTTGTCAAATTGTGTGTTGTTTAACTTCCATATCTTTGTGCCTAATCTGGTTCTCTGGCCTTTACTGATTCCTAGCTTCATTCAATTGTGGTCAGAGAAATTACTTTGTATAATTTCAATCTTTCTGAATTCATTGAGGGTTTTTCTGTGGCCTAGCATGTGGTCTATCTTGGAGAATGAACCATGTGCACTTGAGAAGAAAGCATATCCCACTGTACTTGGATGTAGTGTTCTGTATATGTCTTCTAGGTCCAGATCCTCTAATTTATTATTCAAAGTCTTTGTTTTTTTATTGATTCTCTGTCAGGATGTTCTATCTAATGGTGACAGTGGTGTATTAAAGTCCCCCACTATAAATGTATAGGCATCTATTTCTCCCTTTAGCCTTTCTAGTGTTTGCCTCATGTATTTTGAGGCATACCAATTAGGTGAAAAAATGTTTATGAATGTTCTTTCTTCTAGACAGATTTCCCCTTTATTAATATACAGTGTCTTTCTTTGTTTCTTAAAATAGTTTTGCATTTAAAGTCTGTTTTGTCTGATATTAGTATAGCTACTTCTGCCCTTTTTTGTTTGTTCTTTGCTTATAAAATTGTTTTCCAGCTATTCACTTTCAGTCTCTTTGAATCTCTGGGTCTGGGTTGTGTTTTTTGTAGACAGCATGTAGGTGGGTCATATTTCCTTATACATTCTGCCAACCTGTGTCTCTTGACTGATGAGTTTAATCCATTAACATTCAATGTTATTACTGTTAAGGTATTACTTAAATTAGCCATGTATGTTTGGTTTATGTATGTCATATGTTGTTTTTATTTCTCTCTTTTTTTCTTACTTTCTTCTCCAACTCTCTCTCTTTCCATTTTTTCCTTTCAACCTGCAGCACTTCCTTTAGTATTTCTTGAAGGGCAAGTTTCTTATTGGAATACTCTCTTTATTTCAATTAATATGTGAATATTTAAAATTCTTGCTCATTTTTGAATGTCAGCTTTGCTGGATAGAGAATTCTTAGCTGGTAGTTTTATTCTTATACCTTGACTATATCATACCACTACCTTCTTGCTTCCATTGTTTCAGATGAGAGATCAGCAGTTAATGTTATTGCATTGCCTTGTATTTGATGGTTCTCTTTTCCCTTGTTGATTTCAGCATTCTCTTTCTCTTGAACAGTGGACAATTTGACAACTATGTGTCTTGGAGTAGACCTGTTTGGAATTATACTCTTTGGGGTGCACTGCACTTCCTGGACAGGTCCATCCACTTTCCTCAAAGGGTTGGGAAGTTTTCAGCTATTATTTCTTCCAACACTCCTTCTGTCCCCTTTCCCTTCTCTTCTCCCTCTGGGAGGCCTATAAGATGTATGTTTGTGCATTTTGTTTTGTCATTCAGATCCCTATATCCCTGCTGGATTTTTTCTATCTTTTTGTCTATCTGATCTACTATCTGTTTGATTTCAGGTGTACTGTCTTCCACATCGCTAATTCTTTCCTCTACCTGTTCAAATCTGCTGTTATGTGCTTCCACAGTGTATTTTTGATTTCTTGGATTGTGCCTTTCATCACCATCATATCCATTATCTTTTACGTATGTTTGCAATTTCTTCAGTATGTTCTCCTACTGTCTTCTTAACATCCATAATCTCTTCATTCACTTCATTGTTTAATCATGATATTTGTTTGGACAGCTCTGATTAGTTGTTCCATGTTCTGCATCTCTTCCTTATTTTTAGTTTGTTCATTAGGCTGGGCCAAATCTTCATGTTTATTAGTAAGGTTTATAATTTTTTGCTGGTGTTTAGGCATTTCTTTATCTTGATGGGTTTATTCAGTTGATTAGTTTTTCTCTCTACTCTGGGGTTTTGTTTTGTTGCTCTTTTTGTATGTGTGGTAAGTTTTCTCTTTGACACTTTGTTCCTCTTATTCTATTTCCTTGCTGTTGTCTATGTTCCCTTGAAAGAAAAATATTAGGGCCAGAGAAAGGGAAAAAGGTAAAAAGATAAAAAGGATAATAGTGATAATAGCATTAAAAGGGAGAAGAGGAACTGTATTATACCTAGGAAAATGAAAAATTAACTCATGTAAGAAATGCAGAGGAATAAGAATAAAAAAGTTGGGTACAATGAAATGAAAAACCAAATAAAGAAAATTATCTAGAATGAATTAACTGGCAAGAATAATAAGAAGAGAGGGAAAGAGAAAAGAAAAGACACTAGAAAAAAAGCCAAAAAAGAAACAAAACAGAGACTAGAGGAGATAGAAATAAAAATATGAAAAATTGAATGCAAACAAAGAGAGGTGGAATGTAAGAACAAAACAGAAAACAGAAGATAGGACGATAAAAGTAGGAAAAGAATTAGCACAGGTAGACAAAATTGATATACAAAAAAAAGGAGAAACAAAGGGAAGGTGGAATCACAGCAAACAAGAAACAAGACAGCAGCACCCAATGTTTAAAAAGGAAAAAAAAATGGGGAGGTAGAAAGAGGGGGAAAAAAAGAACAACATCAAATACTCAAGAAAGTCATCAAACAAAAACTTAAGAAAAATAGTTTTCCCTCTTAGTCCCCCGAGGAACTTCTCAGGCTACTGATGTTCATCAATCAATTACCCTGCAACTTGCCTTCTGCAGACTTTGAATCGGGTTTTAGTGAGTAAACTAAGGTAAATTTTTTTAAAAGGAAGCTTTAAAAAAAAATAAACAAGAGACCCAAGAGAAGCTAATAGAAAAATAATGTCTATGTGTTCCCTGTCCCAAAGTATCAGCTGGGTGTTTGATATCCCGGTGGATCACTACTCTAAGAAGAGCTGGAAAGTGAACCAGGGATTTTGTATATTTAAAGTGGAGACTGTTCCACTGAGCTAAACTTTCTCCTTGGCTCAGTTAGCTAGAGAGCTATCCAGTCACTTTTGCTAGTGTAGGTTTGACTCTTTGCAGTTGGGTAAATTCCCGCTGATTAGGAGCCTGTCTGTCCCTGCCCCCTTTCTATTCTTATTGCTTTCTCTTCCAGGGCAGCAGGATGTGATTGGATCCCCCCTCACCTCTCCTGGTCACATTGATTTCCCTTTGGAAATTCAGATGGGATCCTGGTATCTGAACTCACCACATAGAAATGACTGTCAACCCTCTTCCAGACCTCCCCTTCCTACCAGGGACCCTATATAGGCCCTTGGAAGGTTATTAAGTGCTTCCTACCTTTCACCTCCCTTAGAGGAGTTGAAATTTTGATAATTTTTGGCACCAGAGTAGTCAATTGCCTGACCCTACCCTCTCCCAAACCAAGTTCATCTCTCCCACATCTTACACATCTTCAGCTATGTAAATCAGGCTGCCTTAGCAGATTTGCCTCTCTCCTCTTCCCAGAGCCACCTCTTGGCAGCTGGTGTGCTCCTTAAAGTTCAAAGGTGGTCCAGGTCACCAAATCACAGAAAGGAAACTCCTCTCCACCCTTCACCAGATCCTTCTTACTCCCAGAGAATGCTTCCTCTCACTCGGTGGCTGGTGGGAGTCACGGGCTTTGCAGTGGCTTTTTGCTTTGAGGGTACAACTTAGCCAGCTACTGTTTACAGCCACCAGTGTGAGAAACTCATGGTTTTCCCTTGGGTTTTCTATCTCTTTGTCAAGTTCCTTCTAGATCAATGCCCTGAAGCTTCCTGCTCTGTGGGTTCCCAAAACAGCTCACTCAGGCAGGATCTTGCCCCTTCTCAGCCATTTTTTTTGTGAGAAAGCTGGTAAGTGCCACTTAAATCAATGCCATCTTGCTCTATCTCCCATATTTATGCCATCTTAATGAGTTAACACCTTATCACTCTGAAATAAATTTCATTATCCCTGTTAATATTTTGCTTTGAAATCTATTTTTCTGATACTAATTTAGTAATTTAATTCCAATTTTCTTTCAATTAGTTTTAACATAATATAACTTTATAACTTTATTATTAACTATTTATTACAATTTAAAATACATTATTGAAGGCTACATAGAATTGAATCTTCTTTTTGAATTCCATCAGAGAATCTCTTCTTTTTAATTTTTTTATATATTATTTGAATTAATTATGTTTACTGATGTGTTTAGGTTTAATTATATCATATTGTTATTTTTTTCCTTTTTATTTATCTGTGCCTTTTTAACTAATTTTTACCTATCATTTTATTAACTAAGCATATTTTATTTTCTTTATTTCCTTTTAGATGTATATTATTGTTTTTTGATATTGGTTTTGCATTAGGGTACCCTGTATACATGTTTAACTCAAATAAGTCTAACCTCGTTTGATTTTATAACACTTGGCAATTTGCTTGCTAGTTGTACTTCACTGTTTTCTGATGTTGGTTTTTGCTTTGGATGCATTGTACACATGTTTAACTTAAATAAGTCTACCTTCATTTTATTTTACATGACTTCACAATCAGTATTGCAATAATATATTTCCAGATATTCCCTCAGAAGCTTTGGGTTATTTTTATCATACAAATGATTTTTACACATGCTACAAAATTCTCAAAATACCATTATTATTTTTGTTTAAGCAGTCAATTATCTCTTAAAATATTTTTAATAATAAAAATATCATATATTTACCCATATATTTAACTTTTCTGATGCTTGTAATTCCTTTGGGTAGATCCCTATCATTTGTCCTTTCTCCTAAACTACTTCCTTTTACATTCTTGTAATGTGAGTCTTTTGATGTTGTTTTTATTCAGCTTTGAATGCCTGAAAAAATCTTTATCTTCATTTTTGTAAGGTATTTTTATTGCATGTATAATTCTATATTGACTCTTTTTTTTTTTTTTGGCAATTTAAAGATGCTGTTCTCCTATTTTATCTTTTAAATTGCTTCCAATGAGGAATATGATATCATTTTTACCTTTTTCCTCTGCATCTAATACTTTCCCCATCTGACTCTTTTTATGATTTTCTCTTTATCACTGATTGTCAGCATTTTATATGATATGCTTGGGGAAGTTTTCTTCCTGTCCCTTTTGCTTGAAGTTTGTTGAACTCCTTGGATTATGACTTGAGAGATTAAAAAAAATTACTTTGCAAATTTTCAACAAACATAATTTCGAATTTGTTTTCTGCCCCCACTATCTTTTCTTTTTCAGACACACCAATTTCATAATTGTTTTCAGTTGAAAATTTCCCCCAACTTACTGTTAATCTTTTTATTTTTATAATTCATTTTTCTTTCCAAGTTTTACTTTGGTTAGTTTATATTGCTATATCTTTAAGTTTTCTAATCATTTCTTCTGAAATGTTTTTCTTCTAATTAATATTAATCCACATACTTTTCATCTTACATAATTGTAATTTTTATTTCTAAGGGTTTCATTTGGGTCTTATAGTGTCTTTACCTCTACTTAAATTTTCAACCATATGGCAAATAGTTATAATAGCTACTTTAATTTACTTTGCTTCTAATTGCATCATTGGACTAATTTTATGTTTTGAGATTATTGATTGATATATCTCCTCATCAAATGATGAATTGGTTGTCTGATAATTGTTTGGATGCTAGATATTGCAAACTTTACTTTTTTGTTAAGGGTGGTTTCTATTCTTATAATTGTACTTAAGATTTGTTCAAATTTGCAGTTCAGTTATGTGGAAATGCTTGGATGTTTCCATGTGTTCCTTTAAGATTTACAGATTGTACCAAGGCTAATTTTCCCAAATACTAAAGCAAAACTTTTGTGATTACCCAGTGTTTCTAGAATGATGAGGTGGTCCTTTTGACTGCTGGATATACACATCCTTCCCATCCAGCATTACCAAATGGCAGGTTTCCCTCTAAATCTTATGGATAGTTCTTTAATTGGCCTTGGACAAATTCTTAACATGTGTGTCCAGAACAGAATCTGCTGAAAATTTAAGCACAATCCTCTGAAGATTGCCAGGCTTATTTTTCTGTGCTGCTGTTTTGTTGTATTTTACTTTGTAAACTCTAGCACCTTTTTCTGCCCAGAATCTCAGCTCTATCTTCTCAGTTCCATTATCTCCTCAACTCTACCTGGGTTCCCATTCCTTGTGCTACAGCCTGGAAATTCTCTCAAGTCAGTGAACTAGTGCACCAGTTGGGAATACCTCACTTATTTTCTGTCTCTCAGAGTTGTCTTACTTTAATTGCTGGATATGTCTGGCACTATGGTGAATACAAATACAAATACAAATACAAATACAAATAATTAGTGAGTTATTTTGGCTGTTTCAGAATGGAGGCATGGGAGGCAGCTCTGAAATGAATCCAAATGAACCACATTTCTGGTACTCTTGTGGCATCCCTTCCTGGAATGAGTTACCTGTGACAAACATTATACATAAAAAATGATAGGATGACCCTTCTGATATTGGGTAATACAAAGTCAATGGCTTCTTCCTTGGTTACCCTATTATGCATCTCTCCTGCTCACACTACCTTGCCTTGAGAGAAGGCATCTACTATATTGTAAAGAAGTCCTATGTATAAGTTTATAATCAAGGTCATTTGGGACCTGAGGGAAATAATTCTAAATGAGCTCAGAAGCAGAAACCACACATTTGTGACTTCATGAGATTGCAGTCATACCTGACAGCTTGACTGCAGCCTCATGAGAAATCTTGAGGTAAAGTCACCAAGCTAAGCTGCTCCTGATTCCATATTCCCAGAAACCATGAAATATTCCTGAACTTTCAAAGAAAGAGATATTAGAGTTCTGTTGTTTAAAATTTCTAATTAAAAAAATATATATATTTTAGGTTAAAATTACATTTAGTAAGGCTACTTGTACTTGGAAGTGAGGTAATGGCATCAACCAACACAAGAAAAACCAAATTTTTGAGGGTGACTTTGAAATCAGACATTGGGTTTTGAAGCAAGTGAGTGGAATATAAAGTGCCTTGGTAAAAGTGGTAGCAAATGCCACATAATATTAGATAAGTCTGCCATTGAGTGCTTGCATGAAATTAGTACATATCTTGTCGTAAGTGGAATAAGGGTGATTCATTTTATATAGCAGCAGCATATTTAATAACACAGCTGCCTGAAGTATTGTGAAAAGAAAAAAGCATGCCTACTGAGCTTAGAGATCCAGCTAAGGATATTTCCAAATTAAATGTTGAAAATGCAGCCTGTTTTCTTCTGATTTACTTATATATAAAAAACAAGAGAAGAAAAATAAATTGAGAGGATTAATGATAATCAGGAAGGAGTCATAACGTGATGGTTTTGAAAACAATTCTTAAATTCTCTAAATGTGAAATGATACTAAAAGAAAGAAATGGCTATTTAGCAAAGATCCAGACAAGGGCACTACCAAGAAACCTGGCCTTCTATAAGACACCTTAGAGAAAGGCAGGCTCTAAAGTCCATTTGAAAAGATATTATCAAGCAGTGTTAATTAGTATATAAGTAAAACCCCAAGAGATTGGTCCTTTTAATTAAAATATGTAAGTCTTCCTTGAAACAATGAAAAGTGTTCTGGCTGGAGAACTCAAACTGAGCCTTATTAAGGAATATCCAGAATCAGGCACAGTTCAAGAAGTAGAAGACAGAGTCCACACAAAACAGACAGGTAATGGTGTAAAATAGAAAATGCCCATCAATGAACCACAAAAGAAAAAATTCTAGAGGAAATGAAGCAGGAGATAATTGCACTTTAAGCACTTTAAGCAGAATTCTCTCTTTTTTTTAAATGCTTCTAGCTATTTTCATTGCATTCTGCTGATAAGATTTTTAATCACTTACAGACACAGGTTTTACCCCCTATCTAACTCAAACATAAGGAATCTTTCCATGGTATGATTCTATATTTTCTCCTTTAGGTGTGTCTAATACCTGCCTAAATTTCATTCAAGGGTTGGCAAAGTCAGTCAAACTAAATGATGTCTTTTTGCATAATTCCCTTGGGTGACACTCAGCTCCTAAGAAAACAAGAATCTTAAGATGAATTAACAGTTTTCCTTAGAATTTTAATTCAATCACTAAGTGGCTTTTTAGATGGCAAATGCAAAAAAAGGCAGATGCCCGGCATTCTAAAATCTCTGTCAGATGACACCCGGGTTATGGGATTCCTATATGCATAAATATACCACAAGTGGAGCTTTCGTAGGAACCATCCATTCAATGTATAATTTCATAGGTAGAGCTTAGAAAGGGAGTGAATAAATGATGGCAAACATCTGTAATCTCTTCCAACTTGAAAAACTTTATAAGAAAAACCCACAAATTAAGCCATTTGTGTGTGTGTGCTTTAGATGAGCATTGCAATTTTTCTCCTATGAATCCCATCACCTGGTAACAGACCCCTCTCAGGAGTGGTGCCAAAACTTTATATTGCACAATGCCATAGGGATATTTTAGCCAAAAATAAAGCATGTGGTTTTCTCCAATGACTGTTACTGGATTTACAGCACAAAAGAAAGTCTTGGTTCCTACTCACAAACTGAATAGGCAATTGTTTTTCAGTGCGTTTATGTCCGACTTCAAGCTAAATCTTGAGAATACCTAGGGTGTAATTAGGCCTGTCCATTTCACTCTCTTTAAAAAAAGATGTTTGCATATCTTAATTCACAATATCTGAATCTGGATCTCAATTAAAGACTCAGTAATCTAGCCAAATATCTTACTTTGCCAGAGCTGTTATAACAGTATACTTCAGAACAGTATGGCTTAAGCAACAGGAATTCATTGTTTCACAATTTTGGAGGCTGAGTACAAAATTGAGATATTGTCAAGCCATGTTTTCTGCAGCATTCTGGTGGTTACTCTATCTCTGCCTCCATAAAATGGCAATCTGTCTCTTTCTGTCTCCTTCTATATCTTATAACTCTGTTTCCAAGTTTCCTTAGCTTAAAAGGACTCTGGTTATAGTAGATTAAGACCCACACTGTTAATTAATGGTGCTGAAATATGAGTTTCAACAAGGTTTAAA
>JAQZBX010038676.1:0-23323 GCA_029593785.1 Cabassous unicinctus | reverse complement strand
CCCCCCAAAAGATAGGTTCACATCAAATCCCTGGAAATTGTGACTGTTGCCTTATTTGGAAAGGGCCTTTGTATATGTAATTAAATTAAGGCTCTTAAAATGAGGAGATCATCCTGGATTATCTGGGTGGGCCCTAAATCCAATGATAAGTGTCCCTGTAAGAGACACACAGACAGAAGAAGAGGAGGCATTGTGACCACAGAGGCAGATGTGGAGCGATATGGCCATAAGCCAAGGAATGCCTGCAGCTACCAGAAGTTTGAAGTGACAAGGAACATACCCCCCTGTAGAGCCTCTGGAGGAGTGCAGGTCTGCCAACACCTTGATTTCAGAATTCTGGCCTCTAGAACTGTGAGTGAATAAACCTCTGTTGTTTTAAGCCACGAAGTTTGTAGTAATTTGTTATGGCAGCCCCAGGAAACTAATAAACAGATAATACCAATATGCAAAACCTATTCTAAATAATAGAAAAAAAGAGAAAACTTCCAATTTATTTTATGAACCTAGTACAACCTTGATACCAAATAGGCTAAGTTCATTTATGTCCAGAGATATATAAATCCCAAAGTGTAAGCATACTGAATATATTAATGTATATTAGAAATAATATATTATATTTAAGTAGGGATTACCTTGGAAATGCAAGGGTGGTTTAATAGGAGAAAAATTGTTAATCTCCATTAACAACAAAGGAAAAAGCACATATAATTATATTAATAGATACAGAAAATGCTTTGTATAAAATTTGGCATACCTACATGATAAAATGAAACTCTTAGAAAACTAGGATTATATGAAAAAAAATCATGATTCTTTAAAAAAAAAAAGGGATTAAAAACCTAGGGAAAACCTATTTAGTGATGAAATATTATAAGGGCAAGAAAAAGTTAAGGGGGCCCACAGTCTAATGGGGTTAAAAATAATAATAATAAAAAGGCTGACTATTGCTTCCAAGTGGGACAACTGGGATGTTCCAGGCATACTCCAGAGCTCCTTGTGGAATCAAGTTGTGGCTTCAACTCAAATGGCATCTTTGCCTAGCTGCTTCCCCTGCCCGCTCCTGAACCCCTCATTCATTTGCAGGTTTCATCTGAGAGCATTCCCTCAATAAATCACTTGCACACAAAAAAAATGTATTTCAGCCTATGCTTCTAGAGAACCTCACCCAAGGTCATGAACAAATTTCAATGTCAAGTTCTCTGACTAGATTATTCCTAAGAGAAAATATTCCCCATCATTGCTATGTAATAGCATAACATAGCTATTTCTAGTTATGCTCTGTCACAAGAGCACTTTAGGCCACTGAATATATGGATTATAATGAGAGTTGCTGATCTAAGAAACTTAATAATATTTTCCAATATTCCCAAATCCTTCTCACTTTCTCTCTGTAACCAGCTTTTACAGAGAAAGTATATCAGTTAACGTCATTGAATCTGACCTCTAAATTCTCTTCCATTTCTTAAACACTGTGATTTAAAACCATTAGATTGTATGCAATCTTTTTTAATTTCAGAACTTGAAAAGAACCAAGAGACCATTCAATCCATTTCTCTTGTTTTCAGATGAGGGAGAAGAGAGCTAGAAAAGGAATATGATTGGCCCAATCTGGAATTTGTGTTCTCACAGATCTAAAGACAGCAGAGGAAGGGAAATAACGGCTCTATTACCAAACCTAAAATCACGGTTTTGCACAAATAGTAGATAGCAGGAACCTGCCTCCATATCTAATAGCATAATGACAGCACCAGGCTCAGAAGCTACATCTTACTTCCCAGGCAGAGCTCATTCCTGAGTAAAGAAGACTCACAGTCATAAGAGGTATGCCAAATTGTCAAGTATCTCATTTTGAATGATGAAGATTTATGGCACTAAACAAAGTTCTTTCTCCATTTTTAAAATGGAGAATTGAATCAACTGTTCAAATAGTTCAAACAAAAAATGATGGCATTAGTAGCTATCAAGTACTGAGTATTTACGATGTCCCAGGTACATGATGCCTCCCAACCCTGTGATGAGGGTTTTATCATATTTTTTATTGATAAGTCTATTTGACCCAGAACATTTTAACCATTTAACTCCAGCTCTTCACAACACGGCTGCTGGTTCTCAAACTTCAGTTTACACAAGCATCATCTAGGGTTCTTGTTTAAAATGAAAAATCCTTTAACCCCACCCTCAGAGACTTGTATTCTGTAGATCTAAGATGGGATCACAAAATTGTCATTGAAATTTTTAAACAGGTGATTTGATTGCAGATGGTCCTAGGGTCACATTTTTAGTTATCAGAACATCTGAATAAGCTTCTCTGTCTTAGAGCAGGAAAAGAAACAACGATGTTTCTTTTCATATGGCATGAAACCTAAGAAGAGTCATTGGCCCATCTCATTTTTGCACAATCAGTCTGTTCTAGAATCTCCTATATTCATAAGACAGAAATATTTTAGAATATTTTGCAGTCTAATGTTGAATTCCTCAATCAGATTTAATTTTAGGTGACCTTAGCCACACATGAAGTATGAACACTTACTTGAGTATACTACCAATTTTTAAAAATTACTATAAATATATACACAAACAAATATAATATTTTTAAAGCTGGTTGGGACATCATGGATCTCACACTGTTATTTTATAAATAAGAAACAACTTACTTAGCCATATCACACAAAATTTTGGTAGTGATCAAAATAAGGACCTACTTCTCTTAACTCCTAACTCTGTGCTTTAATTACATTACACTGTTTTTCTAGAAAATGTTTTTAGTACACGGTATCCTAAAAGTCTTCCTAACCTACAGCATTTTTAGGTAAGTTAAACCCATTTTTAAAAGCTTAGAGTGTGTTTGCTCTTTCCTTTAGTGTGAAGGCTAAGTCCCTGGGGAAAATACTTGGGTCACATAAAAGTCCAATCAGGAAAACAGTAGTCATGTGTAAAAATATGACCCTCAGAGAAAAAAATTCTGGTGGAAAAAATTCTACCTGTATTCTCTTATCACTTAGTTTTAATAACTCATGTAGGAAAAGTGAGGTCACCTCTACTTTCCAAGGAACAGGAGACAAGCCAATCAAACACACACACACCTCCAGTTCTTTGAAGCTCAGGATCATCAGATGATACCTTCAAGAAATCCTAGGTTCTCAACAATCCCACAAAGCCTTGTGGCCCCCAAATGGAACCCGATACAAGGAAAGACTGAGCAATGAGTTATGACAAGGATACAGGAAAAGTATTCAAATGAGCTTTACTGATAAGTCATACTTTAAAAAAAATGACTAAAGTCAAGTATCTCTGATTCTTATAAGCTTACTTCAGGAAACCTCTGAGTTGAACTATGACTACAAGACTAAGCCAAAACATTAATGATGAACAAAAATATATTCAAATGAGTTGGTTCTTGTCTTTATAGTATAAGTAGAGGTGGGAGAATAGAAGAGGGGTGAGGAGTAAATCATGGGTTTTAAACAGATGGTCACAAGGCCATGTGCCCAGGGATAGACAGATTACTAAGAAATTTATGATATAGCAATTTCAATTCTAAGTCACACCAGTTATTACTCTAATTTCCAATGCACCCTGGACATCTCCCAGGGTACAGATACAAGCCTCAGGAAATTTTAACATCCATGAAAAGAATGTAAAAAAGATTGTAAATGAAAAAAATCTGATGGATTTTTTCTCCTTTATATCTTTTCCTTACATTTTATCTTTATAATCTAAAATCTCCAAGGATTTCTCAAAAAACAACAGTGTTTATTGTCAGGGTTCAGCTGGGCAACTGATTTATTGATCATAGGTATGGCCAGGTCTGAGGTCAGAGGTCAACTTCAAGAAATTTCATAATTTAGAGTTTGATAATTGGAATAAGACCTGAGACCTAAAGCCAGACAATTCTCAAATTAGACTCAGAACTTTTGTGCTGAACTTTTAGTTTCATCTTCAAAATAGACAAAAAGGATAACTAGGAAAGGGAAGCACAAGATGGTGGCAGAGAAAGGAGATCCAAGAATCTGTTTGTCCTACAGGGCAGTTAGAATCACCCAGAGCTATCTAAAGCACCTGTTTGGGGGGCCCAGGAGACCAGAAGAACATCCTGCAACATCCTTGAAAGAATGGAAGGAGGAAACTGCCATTTGAGAGTGAAGATTTACGAGTAGAGCACTCCATGCCACAGAGGCCAGTGCCCATTCACCACTGTCAGTGCAAGCTGCCTCAGGAGTTATTCCGTTGCTGGAGTTGGAAGCTCCATTTCCCAAAATCAGGGGAAGAAGAGATGGTTGGGCACCGACTTCAGCTACTGATTAGTAGATTCAGCTGGCTAAAGTATAATCCTAAGAACAACTAAAGTTTGAACTTGTCCAAGTCAGAAAGAGGCTGGTAACCACTATTTTAACTCTGCCCCCAGATTGAAGGGAAGTGGGGCTGATTGATAATCACAGTGAGAGTAGGGACCAGCCTCTTTCCAGCCAGATCGGATTGCAGTTTTAGCCTAGGCTCTAGCCCCATCTCTGGCAGGGAGGAAGCCTGTGGGACCTGCACCAGCCTCTCTGGGCAACTGCAGGTGCTTTCAACTAGCACGGACTGGATATTTGGACACCTGGGGTTCCATCCCCACTCCCCAATAAGATAGGAGGGGAGCTGTGTTTCCTTGGCCTTTCTTAGCAACTGCAAGTACTTTCAGCCTGAACAGATTTGTTTGTTGAGAGCCTTCAATTCCATTCCCATCCCCTGCCGCAATATGATAGGAGGGGGGCTGGTGTTTCTTCAGCCTCTCTGGGCAACGGCAGGTGCTTTCAGCCTATGTGGACTAGCTTGTTGGGTGACTGTGGTTCCATACTTACCCCTTAAAGGACAGAATGGACAGTTCTCCCTCATCCTCTTAGGGCAACTGCAGTCACTTTTGGCCCAGATAGATTAGATCATTGGACACCCTGGCAGGGAGGAGGGGGGCCAGAGCTATGTTAGTCTACCTGGTGAACTACAGTGAGTTTTTACCCTTATGGCTCAGTTTGCTGCCCACACCTGCAGCTCTATCCTCACCCAGGCAGGGTAGGAAGGGGTGTATAGCTTCTTCAGTCTCTCTGGGCAATTATAGACAATCTCGGCCTGCATGGCTGTGGCTCTTCCCTACCTCTGGCAGAGGAGAAAGGTGGGAGAAGCTTCATCAGTTCCTGGTGCAACATGGGCATCTTCAGCCTCCGTAGTTTACAGTACCAACTACATCCTCAGCTTTTACTATACAACCAGCAAGGGAGAAAGGGCAAGAAAGCCCTAAACTAAAGAGAGAAACTGCACCCAGAATAAATACATCTAGTAATCTAGACACCAAGATACCAACAAAAAATTGTTGAAACAAGAATACATGGCATGGTTAAAGGAATGAGATAAACTTCCAGATGACATAAAGAAGTTGAGACAACTAATCAGAGATGTTCAAACAAATCACCTTAATAAATTGAATGAGATGGCTAAGGAGATTAAGGAGATTAAGGAGATTAAGAAGACATTGGGCGAGCACAAAGAAGAATTTGAAAGCATACATGGAAAAATCACAAATCTTATGGGAATGAAAGGCACAATAAATGAAATAAAAAATACACTAGAGGCATATAACAGCTGATTTGAAGAGGCAGAAGAAAGGATCAGTGGGCTTGAAGACATGACCGCCAAAAGTGAATATACAAAAGAACAGATAAAGAAAAGAATGGAAAGATTGAACAGGGTCTTAGGGAACTAAATGTTGGGAAGAGATGTGCAAATATATGTGTCATGGGTATCTCAGAAGGAGAAGAGAAGGGAAGAGGAGCAGAAGGAATATTTGAAGAAATAATGGTAGAAAATTTCCCAACCCTATTGTAGGACATAGATATTCATGTCCAAGAAGCACAACATGCTCCCATCTGAATAAATTTGAATAGATGTATTCTGAGACACATACTAATTAAAATGTCAAATGCCAAAGACAAAGAGAGAATTCTGAGAGCAGCAAGAGAAAAGCAATACATCTCACACAAAGGACATCCAATAAGATAAGTGCTGATTTCTCATCAGAAACCATCGAGGCAAGAAGGCAGTGGTATGATATATTTAAGATACTGCAAGAGAAAAACTGTTAGCCAAGAATCTTATATCTGGCAAGATTGTCTTTCAAAGAGGAGGGCAAGTTTAGAATATTTACAGATAAACAGAAACTGAGAGAGTTTGTAACCAAGAGGGTGGTGTTGCAGGAAATACTAAAGGGAGTGCTACAGCCTGAAAAGAAAAGACAGGAGAGACAGGTTTAGAAGAGAGTCTAGAGATGAAGAGTATATCAGTAAAAGTAACTAAAAGTGTAAAAAAGTGTGGTGACAATAATATATGACAGATAAAACCCAAAGATCAAAATGGGTGAAGTAAGAACTGCTTTTACAGTAGTAACATTGAATGTTAGTGGATTAAATTCCCCAATCAAAAGACATAGACTGGTGGAATGGATAAGAAAACATGAACCATCTATGTGCTGTTTACAAGAGACTCAACTTAGACCCAAGAATACCAATAGATTGAAAGTGAAAGGCTAGAATAAGATATTTCATGCATGCAGTAACCAAAAACAACAACAACAACAAAAACCCAAAACAAAACAAAACAAAACTTGGAGTAGCAATACTTTTATCAGATGAAATAGACTTCAAAAGAAAAACTGTTTTTAGAGACAAGGAAGGACATTATATATTAGTAAAAGGGGCAATTCACCAGGAAGAAATAACAACCATAAATGTATATGCACCGAACCAAGATGTCCCAAATTACATAAGGCAAACACTGCAAAACTGAAGGGAGAAAGAGATATCTCTACAATAATAGCTGGAGACTTCAATATACCGCTCTCAGCATTGGCTAGAACATCTGGGCAGAGGATCAATAAAGAAACAGATAGCTTGAATAATATCATAAATGGACTAAACTTAATAGACATATACAGAACATTGCATCCCAAAACAGCAGGATATATATTTTTCTCAAGTGCTCATGGATCTTTATCCAGGATAGACCATATGTTGGGTCACAAAGCAGATCTCAATAAATTCAACAAAATCAAAATTATACAAAGCATGTTCTCTGATCATAATGGATTAAAGTTGGAAATCAACAACAGGCGGAAAAAGGGAATATTCACAAATACATGGAAATTAAACAACACTCAAATAATCAGTGTCAAAGAAGAAATTGTGAGAGAAATCAGTAAATATCTCAAAAACAAATGAAAACAAGAACACAACATATCAGAACTTATGGGATGCAGCAAAGGCAGTGCTGAGAGGGAAATTTATAGCCCTCAATGATTACATTAAAAAAGAAGAAAGAGCTAAAATCAATTACCTAACTACACAGCTAGGGGAAGTAGAAAAAGGAAAGCAAACTATCCCCAAAGTAAGCAGAAGGAATGAAATAACAAAGATCAGAGCAGAAATAAATGAAATTTAAAAGAAAAACATTAGAGAGGATTAACAAAATCAAAAGTTGGTTTTCAAGAAGATTAACAAAATCAATAAACCCTTAGGTAGACTGACTAAGAAAAAAATAGATAAGCTGCAAGTAAATAAAATAAAAAATGAAAATGGGGACATCACTACTGAACCCACAGAAATAAAAGAGATCATAAGAGGATACCATGAACAACTGCCTGCCAACAAACTAGACAATGTAGATGAAATGGAAAAATTCCTAGGAATGTATGAACAACCTACACTGACCCTGGAAGAAAAAGAAGACCTCAACAAAACAATCCAAGAGGTTGAAACAGTCATAAAGAACTCCCCAAAATGAAAAGCCCAAGACCAGATGGTTTCATGGTTTCACAGGTTAATTCTACTAAGCATTCAGAGAAGAGTTAATACCAATCTTACTCAAACTCTTCCAAAAAACTGAACAAGAAGGAATGCTACCAAACTCATTCTATGAAGCCAAGATCACCCTAATATAAAAGCCAGATTATGAAAAAAGAAAATTACAGACCCATCTCCCTAATGAATACAGATGCAAAAATCCTCAATAAAATACTTGCTAATTGAATCCAACAACACATTTGAAAAATTATTCATCCTGATCAAATGGGTTTTATGCCAATCATTGAGGGTGGTTCAACACAAGAAAATCAATCAGCATAATACACCACATTAATAAGTCAAAGAAAAACAGTCACATGATCCTATCAATTGATGCAGAAAGGCATTTGATAAAATACAGCATTCTTTTTTTGATAAAAATACTGCAAAAGATAGGAATTGAAAAAAAACTTTCTCAACATGATAAAGGCCATATATGAAAAACCCATAGCTATCATTACACTCAAAGGTGAAAGACTGAAAGTTTCCCATTGAGATTGGGAATGAGACATGGATGGTCACTGTCACCACCGTTGTTCAATATCATCTTAGCGGTTCTAGCTAGAGCAATCAGGCAAGAAAAAGAAATAAAAGGCATCCAAATCAGAAAAGAAGTAAAACTTTTGCTATTCACAGATGACATGATCCTATACCTAGAAGTCCCAAAAAAATCTACAACAAAGTTGCTAAACTAATAAGTGATTTCAGCAGAGTGGCAGAATATATGATTAATTTTTAAAAATCAGTAGTGTTTCTATACACTAGTAATGTGCAATCTGAGGAGAAAGTCAGGGAAAAAATTCCATTTTCAATGTGACTAAAGGAATCAAATATTTAGGAATAAACCTAACCAAGGACACAAAGCATTTGAATTCAGAAAACTACAATTCATTGCTAAAAGAAATAAAAAACATATCTAAATTAATGAAAGAACATTCTGTGCTCACGGATTAGAAGTCTAAATATCATTAAGATGTCAATTCTACCCACATATATATACAGATTCAATGCAATTCCAATAAAAATTCCATCAGCATTTTTAAAAGTAATAGAAAACACAATTATCAAATTTATTTGGAAGTGTAAGGGGCACTGAATAGCCAAAAATATCTTAAAAAGGAAGAGCAAAGTTGGAGGACTCTCACTTTTGGACTTTAATTCATATTACCTAGCTACAGTGGTAAAAACAGCACGGTGCTGGCATAAAGATAGACACATAGACCAATGGAACCAAACCGATGGTTCAGAAGCAGACCCTCACATCTATGGTCAAGTGATTTTTGACAAAGTTGTCAAACCTACCCAGCTGGGGCAGAATAGTCTATTCAACAAATGGTCCTGGGAGAACTGGATATCCACAGTCAAAAGAAGAAAGAGAACCCCTACATCACATCTTACACAAAAATGAACTGAAAATGGATCAAAGACCTAAATATAAAAGCAAGAACCATAAAGCTGCTAGAAGAAAATGTAGGGAAATATCTTCAAGACCAGGTGCTAGGTGGTGGATTCTTAAACCTTATACTGAAAGTACTAGCAACAAAAGAAAACACGGATAAATGGGACCTCCTTAAAATTAAACACTTTTGTGATTCAAAGGACTTCATCAAGAAGGTGAAAAGGAAGCCCACTCAATGGAAGAAAATATTTGGAAATCACATATCTGATAAGGGCTTGATTTCCATTCTATATAAAGAGATCATATAACTCAACAATAAAAGAGCAAGCAATCCAATTTAGAAATGGGCAAAAGACTTAAACAGACATTTCTCCAAAGAGAAAATACAAATGGCCAAAAAGCATATGAAAAATTGTTCAATATCACTAGCTATTAGGGAAATGCAAATCAAAACAACAATGAGATATCTCACACTGCATGGAATGGCCATTATTTAAAAAAAAAGTCGGAAAACAGTAAGCACTGGAGAGAATCGGGAGAAATACAAACACTCTCTATTGGTGGGAATGTAATGGAGCAGCCTCTGTGGAAGACAGTTTGGCAGTTACTCAGAAAGCTAAATATAGAACTGCCATATGATGCCACAATTCCTCTATTAGCAATATATCCGGAAAAACTGAAAACAGTGACATGGACAGATATTTGTACACTGATGTTCAAAGTGGCATTACTCACAATTGCCAAAAGATGGAAACAACCCAAGTGTCCATAAACTGATGAATGCATAAACAAAATGTGGTGTATATATGTGATGGAATACTATGCTGCTATAAGAAGAAATGAAATTGGGACACATGATAACAGGGATGAACCTTAAGATATTATGCTAAGTGAAATAAACCAGATATAATAGGGAAAATATTGCATGGTCTCACTAATATGAATTAAGTATGAAAAATAAACACATGGAGTTAAAACCTAGAGTATAGTATATTAGGAGATAAGAGGAGGGCTGCAAAGGAGTACTCATGCTTAACGTATGTAGAAGTTTTAATTAACTTGACTGTAAAAGTGTGGAAATGGATAGAATGATGGTAACACATTATACTGAGTATAACTAATACAGCTGGTTTATAAATGGGATTGTGGCTGAAAAGGGTAGTCTAGTGATGTAAATGTCAATTGAAAGAAAGCTAGAGAATAATCTAGGGACTGAATTATATAGTGAACCCAGAGGTGGATGAGAATTGTGTTTAATAGTACAAATGCAAGAATGTCCTTTTATGAACTAGAACAAATGTACATCATTATTGCAAGGTGCTAAGAATGTGGATAAGCATGGGAAAAATACAATTAATGCAAACTATAGACTATAGTTAACACCAATACTGTAATATTATTGCATCAATGCCAAAGATGTACTGTGTTAATAATATGGGTATGGAAAAAATATACCAAGTGTATGGCATAGACCATAGTTAGCAGTAATAGTCTGATTGTATTATCTCATATGTTCTACAACAATGTAGTGTTTTGGTGGAAGGGTGTTGTATGGGAATTCCACACATGTGCATGATTGTTTTGTAAGTTCACAACTTCTCTAATAAAAATATATTAACAACAGCTAAATAAAAGGATAACTAGACTATAGAAGTCAAAGATCCCATCCACTCCTAGACTTATTGTCAAGATACACAGGAGAGGCTTCAGAGTCATAGTCAACTTCAGCCTCTTCCTTCCCACTCTCCCTTCAATTCCTATCCATTCTTCTTAGGAACTACCTCAAACATCTCAGACTTCTCACCTCCCACCCCTATCCTACTCTTCCAGCACCCAGACCAATTGCAAGGGTGACCTAATGTCCATATCCACTCCCATTTTTCCTCCATGATAAAACAGTTTAAGATACCCACAGGATAAAGTTCAAATCTATCACCTAACATTAAAAGTTTCTTCACTCTCTAGGCCAGGAGTCAGCAAATTCTAGCCTGTGGTGGGCCAACTCTAGCCCACTATCTCTTTTTGTAAATAAAGTTTTATTGTAACACAGTCACACTCATTTATTTATATAACATCTAGGACTGACTGCTTTCACACTACAAGGGTAGAGTTGAGTATGTCTCCCCAAAGTAAAAAATATTTACTATCTTTAGAGAAAATGTTACCAAACCCTGATCAAGGCCCCAATCTACTTTAAAAATAATAATAATTCAGTGCTGTTAAATACATTCACGATGTTGTGCTACCATCACCACCATTCATTACCAAAACCTTTCCATCATCCCAAAGCAGAAACTGTACATTTTAAGACTTAAATCCCTATTTGCTACCCCAACCCAATTCCCTAGTAACCTATATTCTATATTCTGTCTCTATGAGTTTGCTTATTCTAATTACGTCATATCAGTAAGATCATACAATATTTGTCCTTTTGTATCTGGCTTATTTCACTTAACAGGTTGTCTTCAAATTTCATCCATGTTGTTGCATGCATCAGAACTTCATTCCTTTTTACAGCTGAATAATATTCCATTGTGTGTATATACCATATCTTGTTTATCAATTCATTGGTTGACAGACCCTTGGATTGCTCCCATCTTTTGGCAATTGTGAATAACACTGCTATAAACACTGGTGTGCAAATGTCTGTTCAAGACCCTGCTTTCAATTCTTTTGGGTATATACCTAGAAGTGATATTGCCAGGTCATATTCTATACTCAACTTTCTAAGGGTCTGCCAAACTGTCTTCCCCAATCTACTTTTTCAGTTTCCTTTTCTGTCCATCCTCAAAACATCCCATTGCCCTACAATATTAACCACTTCTGAACACATTGTTTTCTCTTCCTTGAGAACCCCTATCAGGCTGCTAAAACTGGTAAACTCCCTTTCTATCTTTAAGAGTCAATCTAAATAGCTTGTCTGTGAAGATTTTCCTGACCTCTCCCAGGGAGATTGGCAACTTTCTTCTCTATTAGGGAAGCCAACCTGCTCCCCTAATAAGAGTCTTAGCACTTTATACTTGCTTCTGTTATAGCATTTATCATATCATATTGCAATTATCTTACTCATCAGGGTCCCTCATTAGCCAGTGAGTTCTGTGAGGGTAGTTCTCTGCATTTTTGTGTTCCAGATTTCTTGCAGAATGCCTGACTCATGTGAGTTTTCACTAAGTGTTTGATGAATGAATGAATGATTTGTAGACCATGAGAATTAATTTGGAACATTAGCCATGATGTGTTAAATTACATTTTACCAATTTAATTAGCTTAGTCATCTCACAGAAAAATGTGCTTTGCTCAATGGGGACTTGTTAAAAAGTTAGCTTCCAAAATGATTTGCAAAATATCCCTGCCATAGAAAAATAAAAGCAGTCAAAGCAAAGGCGAGTAGTCTATATTTCTGCCTTAAGAAAAGTGTATTCTTATGAATTAGCTATCAAGAAAAAAATAAGGGTATCTATAAAATTGGATCTTTCTATTTAATTATATCTCTTTGTCTGTTCTTAAAGAAGAAAGAGCAATTGCCAGGGATGAGTTTTAATTAAGGCTGCACAGTGGCATCACTTTCTTTCTTTTTAATAAAAATCCATTATACTAAGTAGGGATTTATTGACTAGAATCTTAAATTCCACACTTCAGAAAACATAAGTAAATATCTCCTCTGTCCTTTTGTAAACATCTGTAGTGATAAATTGATACATTTTGATATTGGTTCAATCTTAGCCCAAAAGGTATTTGTGAGCACCCATATTTTAGTGTTACCAAAGAGATGGTGGATAAGATCAAAGTAAACTTGTGACACAATCTAACTCATTTTTTGCTCATTGTAAAATAAGTTTCCCAACAATTCATAACACTGAACTAAGCACATTTCAATATTAAAATAATTTTTTTAGTTAATAGGCTGAAACAAGCCTTGGAAGAAAATGTTCAATTCATACCTCTGAGGTTGATTCCTTTCTTTTCTACCTACTATATATGTAAACTGTTCTGTCCTTATCTTTGAAAGAGCTTTAGTCCCTAGTTACTTAGGAAAGCCAAGATTTTAGAAAAATAACTGGAAGCAAAATATTAGAAGACTCCACAGATCCCTCCTAGAAAAGGCTCTTAGAGCTGAACTTGGTCTCTGCTCTGGCCTGCGCTCTGTCCTTAGGGCACAGTCGCAGCACCCTATCGTTGCTCGATGCCTGAACATCCTTTCAATCATGCTGTTGCACTGGCTGGGGCAGGGTGTTGGGTGGTGATGGAATCAGACATTGTTCTGCTTTTATCTTTGGCTTATACTAGTTCATGTTCTTAAGGCCAGTTTCTTCAATGGCAGAATTGTATGAAGAGCCCATGGTTGAAAATCAAGTTCATATCCTAGGATTGTTTAGAATTAGCTGATTTAGAATAAGAACACCTATGCTTGAACCAAGTTTTTAAAATCATTTCTGAGCTTTCATGTTGTCTTCTGAAAAATGGAAAGGATAATAATATACCAACTGCAAAGATGAATTAATGAGTAAAAGCTGAAAAAAATCCATCCATAAAGCTAGAAGAAATGAAGATCAATTTTTAAAAATTATCTTTGGGCAGGGAAGGCTTTCCAAGCATGAAAACAAAGCAGAAACTAAAGAGGAAAAAATCAATGGATCCTCCTTTGAAGGCTTAGAAAGAAAAGTCTCAGTAAGAATTGGGTGAGCTATGCAAGATAACAGCCTTAAATGGGGTTACCCTTTCTCCTTTCTATGTTTGAACAAGGGATCTGATATGTTTCCTCAACATGGAGTGGCCTTAAATAGTCCGATATCTGCATTTTTATTTTCCCGTTATCTTCATTACTTTCAAATGTCTCTCCACTTCTCCTGATGTGTAGTGCTAGTGGCTGTGATAGTTGTTATTCCTGATGTATGGATACGGGACACTGGGAAAAGACACACAAGAATGTAATATTTATAGGGTCGGGCCCCAGAGAGTCTAGAATGGCTAAAATCCATGACTATAAATGTGAATGGGTTGATAGATATTTTAACAAGATTCAAAGGCAAATGACAAACTGAGAAAACATTTATGACAAACTCTTAAGTTTCATAACATATAATAAAGATTTTAAAATCAGTAAGAAAACTATTGACATACCCATAGAAACACTGTCAAAGACATGAACGAATAATTCACAAAAGAAGAAAAGAAAATAGCTAATAAATATTTTTAAAATGTACTTTATCATTGGTCAAGAAAGAAAATTCAGACAAGGATATTGTCCATTTATTACAATGATTCTCAAACTTGGCTGCCTATCCCAATCCTTTTTGGAGATGTTTTATTTTTTTAATTTTTTAAAAAGTAATTTTCACTAGAAAATTTATTGAAGCTTTTTTCTGGACAAAAAATATTTGAAAGAAAATCTTAACACCATAACTCCATTTCACATTTGATCATTGCCATGATCATCTTGTAAAGTAGATGTGGGCAGGTGTGTTCATTATCCCTAAATTCAACAAGGAGAGACTGCAACCTCAGAGAAGTTAAGCCTGCCCAAGTTCATACATGATTGACCAAACTAAAAGCCCAATTCTCTCCCCATCCCAATATTCTACTATATTTATTCTATCACATTGATTTGTATTAATTTGGAATCTTAACCAAGTTGTGTATAGTATATTTTTCTGACATTCTAAACAAAAGTGAATTTTTATTTGTGATGACTGTAAAAATATTCATTAGTTATATTTCCATTTTCTCCAAATTTCTGGATTTTTTCCCCACAATTTCAAAATATTTGGAAATTCTACATATTTACTAAGACATAGACTCTGCCTTTAAGGAGACAATCTAGTTAGGGATAAAGGCACAGGAACTGGAGTGATCAGGAAAGGTCTCAGGGATAAAGAGACCATATTTTCCAAGTCATTAGGAGATCTTTAAAAACACAAATGTCTATGCTTCATCCCCCAAAGATTCTGATTAAGGAGGTGGGAGGTATGAATAAGAATTTGTTTGACAATTGCAAATATATGGGCTCAGATTGAAAGCACTTGTTGCCTTTATATTTAAGTGGTTTTAATGTCCAGCACTATTATATTGTATTCTGTAACTTCATAATTTTTAAGTTTCTGATTTTGATTTATGTTGGTCAGCTGCATTGTGTTTTTGAGTAGTTTTCCCAAGAAGAGTCCATTTGTGGTGAATTTTATTTACTGAGCTATCTCTAGTTTTTTGTTTTTTCTTTTGCTTTTACATATAGATAGAATTCTGGATTTAGAAACATATTCCAAAATTTCCTTTTTAATACTATGTAGGCATTATCTTTGTTTTTTGTTTTGTTTTGTTTGGAGAGTCTGAGATAAACCTGATTTATAGCTAACATATTTACTTCCATGATGTGTGTGAATTGCCAAAGGTTTGAAACTTTTTTTTTTGGTTTTTATTTATTTGTTGGTTTAAAATTCTTTCGATTCATAGACTGAGAACATTGGTCAGGACAGGGAAATTCCCTTCTATTATATCTTCGATTGCTATTTCTGCTCCTATGGGTTTGTTTTCATCCTCAAAATGATTGTAATTCTTTTGTTGTGATGCCAGTTTCCGACCTCCTAATTGAATAGCTTCCCACTCGTGATCTTTATCTTATACTTTCAACACATATTCTGAATGACACATTTATTTTTGTCTCCTCACCACTGATTCAATTTATTTTTCAGAATCAATGCTGTGTTTTGTGGCTTCCAACAAGAATTTTACAGCTGATCTTGAATTTTGATTTCTTTGTAGTAATTTCTTGTTTTGACCAGGCCATTTTTGGCATATTTTTCCCATCTTAGCCATTTTCACTTATGACAACTTGCTCATATTTCATAGAATTCACGTTCTCCTGCATTTATTTAGAGGAAACAAGAGAAATGCATTATAAGCTTCTATTTTATATTTTAGAAAATCATTTTTAAAAATAAAGCTCTTGAGGCTTCTGGTCAACCAAGACGGCAGTGTAAGATGCTCCAGGGTACAGTTCCCCCAAAGAATATTTGAACAACTAGCTCAAACTGGCAGAGCCAATTTTCTCAAAACTATGAAAAGCAGTAAAAGAGTTTTAGTAATGGGGTGAGCGCTGAATCAAGAAACAGTATATGAACATTGTATGCTATTGAAGTTGGTATCAAAACAAACATGATTGTTATAGATTTAGGATGTTAAACAGAAGTCCCATAGTAACCAAAAAGAAAATATATGAAAAATATATTCAGAAAGAAACAAGAAGGGACTCAAAATGGCACAATATAAAAATATAATATAGTAGTCATTAACAGACGAATTGAGGTTGAAGAAAGCTGTAAGAATTACAAGACCAAATAGTAAAATGGCAGAAGTAAGACCTGCATTATCTTTCTAGTCAAAAGGCAGAGATGGGCAGAATGGATAAAAAAGCATGACATAACTATATGTTGCTTTTAAGAGACTCATCGTAATTCTAACACATAAGTAGTTTGAAAGTGAAAGGATGGAAAAAATATATAGCATGCAATTAGTAACTAAAAAAGAGCTGAGGTAGTCCTAACAGATAAATAGGCTTTAAGTCAAATACTTAAACTTAAAACTAATATAGAAGGTCACTATATTCTATACTGGGGTCAATTCAACAAGAAGTTATAACAATCACAAATATATATATACTTAATTGCGGAGCCTCTATGATGGTTTGAAGCTGTGTGGACCCCAGAAAATTATGTTCTTAAAGTTATTCCATTCCTTTGTGTGTGGACCCATTGTAAGTAGGATTATTTGGTAAGATCTTAAGATGAGACCCACCTCATTCAGGGTACATCTAATCCTCTTATTGGAGACCTTTATAAGAGAATGAAATTCAGACAAAGAGAGAGAAAGCCATAGAAGCAAAAAGCTGGAAGCAATGAAACCTGGAAGAGGAGGGAGAGACCAGCAGATGCCGCCAAGTGCCTTGCTAGGTGGCAGAGGAGTCCAGGATTGCTGGCAGCTGGTCTTCAGGAAGAAAGTATCATCTCGATGATGCCTTGATTTGGACATTTTCACGGCCTCAGAACTGTAAGCTTGTAAGCTAATAAATCCCCATTGTAAAAACCAACCCATTTCTAATATATTGCTTTCAGCAGCCTCGCAAGCTAGAACAGTTCCAAAACATATGGAATGCATCAAAGGTAGTGTTGAGAGAAAAATGTATAGCTTTAAGTGCTTACATTGAAAAAGAAACATCTCAAATCATAAACATAACCTCATAACTGGAGGATCTAGTAAAATAAGAATAAACTAAACCCAAGGTGGGCGGAAGAAAGGCAATAACAAATATTAGAGCAGAATAAATTAAAGAATAAAAAATTACAGAATCAATGAAACCAAAACTGTGTTCATTGAAAAGAACAATAAAATTGACAAACCTTTTGCTAGACTCATAAAGAAAAAAAGAGAGAGGATGCAAATAACAAATCAGAAAAGATAGGGGTGACGTTACTACTGACTCCACTGAAATAAAAAGGATTATAAGAGGATACTTTGAAAACTGTATACCAACAAGCTAGATAACCTAGATGAAATGGACAAATTCCTCAAAACACATAAAGTACATGACCCTAGAAGAAATAGAAGATCTCAACAGACCAATAAAAAGTAAAGAGATTGAAACATAATGAAAATACTCACAACAAATAAAAGTGCAGGACTAGATGGATTCACTGGTGAATTTTACCAAACATTCCATGAAAAATTAACACAAATCCTGTTCAAACTCTTCCAAAAAATTGAAGAAGATGAAATATTTCCTAACTCATTCTATGAGGCCAAAACACCGTAACACCAAAGCCAGATAAAGATATCACAAGGAAAGAAAATTACACACAATATGTCTTATGAATATAGATGCAAAAATCCTTAACAAAATACTAGCAAACCAAATTCAATAGCACATTAAAATAATTATAAACCATGATCAAATGGGTTTTATCCTAGGTATGCAAGGGTGGTTCAACATAAGAAAATCAATTAATGTAATACACCACATTAATAGAATAAAAGAAAAATCTGTATGACCATCTCAATTGATACAGAAAAGGCATCTAACAAAATCCAGCACCCGTCCTTGATAAGAACATTTAGAAATCTAGGAATACAAGGAAACTTCCTCAATATGATAAAGGACACAACTAAAACCATACTCAATGGTGCAAAATTGAAAACGTTGGCTGTAAGACCCAGAACAAGACAAGGATTCCCACTGTCACCACTGTTATTTAACATTGGTCTGGAAGTTCTAGTGAGAGCAATTAGATAAAAAATAAATAAATAAATAAATAAAAGGCATTCAAATTAGAAAGGAAGATGCAAAATTCTCCCTATTTGTAGATGATATGATCTTATTTATAAAAAATTCTGAAAATTCCACAACAAGATAATAAACAAATTCAGCAAAGTGATGGGATACAAGAGAAACATGCAAAAATCATTAGTTTTTCTATACACAAATAATGAACAATCAGAAGAGAAAATCAAGAAAAAAGTCATTTATATTAGCAACTAAAAAGCAAATATCTAGGAATAAATTTAACCAAGGATGCAAAGGATTTGTATGCAGAAAAACATAAAATATTGCTAAAAGAAGACCTTAATAAGTGGAAGGACATTCCATGTTCATGGGTTGGAAGATTAAATATTAAGTTGTCAATTCTACCCAAGGCTATATATAGATTCAATATAATCCCAATCAAAATTCCAACTGACTTTTTTGCAGAAATGGAAATGCTGCTCATCAATTTATATGGAAGGGTGAGGAGTCCCAGATATTCAAAATCATCTTGAAAAAAAGAATGAAGTTGGAGGACTCACACTTCTCGATTTAAAAACTTAATACAAAGCTACAGTAATCAAAATACATGGCAATGGCACAAGAACAGACATATACACCAATGGAATTGAATTACGAGTTCAGAAATAACCCCTCACATCTATGGCCAATTGATTTTTGGCAAGGGTGCCAATTGGGAAAGAGTAGTTTCTTCAACATATGGTACTGAGAAAACTGGATATCCATATGCAAAGAATGAAGGTGGATCCTCACACCATATACAGAAATGAATTCAAAACATATCAAGGACATAAATATAAGAGACAAATTTATAAAACTCCTATAAGGAAACAAAGCAAAGCAACTTTAGGATCTTATTTTAAGCAATGGTTTACTAGACTTTACACCTACAGCACAAGCAACAAAAGAAAAATACATAAATGGGACTTCATCAAAATTAAAAATTTTTGTGCATCAAAGGACTTTATCATGAGAGCCAAAGTCAATCTCCAGAATGGGAGAAAGTATTTGGATCTACATATCCGATAATTGTTCAATATCCAAAACACACAAGGCAACCCTACAACTCAACAGCAAAAAAAGACAACCCAATTAAAAATGGGCAAAAGACTTGAAAAGATATTTCTCTAAAGAAGACAGATGAACGTCCAATAAACACATGAAAAGATGTTCAACATTACTAGCCATTAAGGAAGTGCAATCAAAACCACAATGAGATACCACTTCACACCCACTAGAATGGCTACTATTTAAAAAATGGAAAATAACAAGAATTGGAGAAGATGTGGAGAAACACGAACACTCATTCATTCTTGACAGAAATGTAAAATGATGCAGCCACTTGGATAACAGTTTGGAGTTTCCTCAGAAAGACATGTATAGAATCACCGTGTATAACAGCTATCACACTTCTAGGTTTATACCCAAAAGAACTGAAAGCAGGGATTTGAAGAGGTATTGGTACACTGTAGTTCATAGTGGCATTATTGACAACTGCCAAAAAATGAAAGCAATCTATGTTATGTGTCCATCAACACATGAATGGATAAACAAAACAGGGTATACACATATAATGGAATACTATACTGCTGTCAAAAGGAATGAAATTCTGATGCATGCAACAACATGCATGAAACTTGAAGACATCCTGTTGAGTGAAATAAGGCAGACACACAAAGACAAATTTTGTATGATCTCACTGATATGAAATATTTAGAATAAGCAAATTCATAGAGTCAAAACTAGACTACAGGTTACCAGGGGTGTGATATGGGTAGGGAATGGGGAGTTAATGCTTAATTGGTACAAAATTTCTATTAGGGGTGATTGAAAAGTTTTGGTAATTGTTGGTAGTGATGGTAGCACAAGATTGTGAATATCCTTAACACCACTGAATTATGTATTTGAATGTAGTTAAAAGGGGAAATTTTAGGTTGTATATAGTACACTAGAATAAAATTTTTAAAATAACATAGGATGGTACAACACAAGTAGTGAAACCTAGTGTGAACTATGGATGATAGTTAATAGTATAATTATAATAATATTCTTTCATCACTTTAACAAAGGTACCACACTAATACAAGATGTTAATAATTGGTAAATCTCTGTGTGTATGGGAAGTATATGGGAACTGTATATTTTATGCATGATTTTTCTGTAAACCTACAACTTCTTTAATAAAAAACATAAAAATCTACCAAGTTATCAGATATTACACCCCTTTATTTTTGTTTTAATATTATTTCATAAGCATAGATCTCTATCTCTATATCTTTCTATATCATATATGTCTATATATCTATCTACATCTAAATATATATCTCCCTATGTCTTTTCTGCCTCACTTTCTCTTTTCTTTCTCCCTTCCCTCCTTTTCTTCCTTCTTTTCCATTCTTTATTCATTTTTAAAGAGAGCAAATGTTCTTCAAAGTCCACTTATCAATAGAAAAGATGGAGTCCTTAGATTCCCTTAGATCTCCCTGTTGCCCACTTGGGTACGAGCAGCTCCTACTTCTTTCTTCAGTTTGCTGGGTAATGCCCGTGTTTAATTTACTATGAAGAGGTTTCTTCTAGTGCAGGTGCAGGTATGTTTGATTGAGTCTTGATCTGATATTTGCTTTTCTGATTTAACATAGAGAATCAGACACAGTTTGAAACAAAATCCATGATTCATAAAGCTCTTTCTGTCTTTTTCTTGTCTGTGATATTTTTCCTTTGACAATGAAGAACTATAACTTCATGGCATATTGCAAGCTTTAGATTCAGTAACTGAATGGATATAAAAAATATCAGCTGATAGGAGTGAAGAAAAGTAGGGCTCTGGACTTGGACGTCAGCATTTAATTGGGGTGTATCCTTCTGTTTTCTGGGGCAGGCAGTGCCAGGCAATCCCAGAGGGTGGGTGTTGAATGCAGACTCTTTAAGGAGCACCAGTCTTGCTCTGGGTCACAAGGTGGAATGTGTGGTTGGTGACGTGTAGTCCTCCAATGGGCTTCTCCCCCCGTTTTCATCAGTGACTCAGTGAGCATAAATCCCCAAACACGGCAAATTTAGTTGTTAATTATGACATCTGCTTATGACTCTTTATGTATTTTGGGGGATACAGTATTTTAAAAGGAAATTGGGAGAAGGCATACTGGGCACATCCAATTTATCATTATGACAACTCCTAAGTCAAGAGTCATAGGTATGTTTTAAAATATCTCCCACTCATGACAAACATGTACCAGAGTTAAAAAGTCTGTAATGATTAAAGACAGAAAATGGGTTAATTGAAGGTGGTACAAGGGAATTAAAACCCTAATTTTACAAAAATGTAGGCACTTTATTTTATTGTACCCCCTGAAGGAAAGCACAATGTAATTGGGGAATAACTTCTCTTAACAAATGGTGATAGCTGAGACTTTAAATTGGGTTAGAAATTCAGAAAATGTTATGTAAATACAGGATCCTAAGTATACTTAGAGAACTGTAGGATCCAAGTTTGTTTCAAACTACAAGAGTGTTTTGAAAACTATTATAGCCTGGGGTTGTGGGATGACTATGATGCTAGGGCCCAAAAGAGATCGGGATCCTAGGCTTTGTCAAGAAAGACATTGACATTGGATAAAACGACTGAGGGAATGGATAAGCAGGCCCTTCTAACAGGATTGGGGTAGACCTAGTGAAAGGAGAGTGTAAGTTCTAATATGCCGAGTGATTCTAAGAGAGCCAATAGGTACATTCTCATTCTCCCTCTCTCTCTCTCTCTCTCTCTCTCTCTCTCTCTCTCTCTCATTTCTAATACTGTATCTCTCTGCACACACTCAGACATTTATAAAATCAGGTAAGATTTTTTTAACCACATATTATGCTCCAGTAATGGACTGAATAGAAAATTAAAGGGAGGCAAGATTGTTTGAGGCAGACCCAAACTTTTCAAGGTGTCTTAGGGAAGGACAGTCTTTGGTCAGGGACAAAATGCTGGGTTGGTAGGTTGGCTGGACCAATTCTGTTACAGCATTTCTGATGCTTTTATGACTGCCCGGTGCTGGATAAGTGTTCTCTTCACCTTTTGTTTCTCTTGTGCTCTTGTGCTTTCAAAAATTTATATGAAATTGGCTGTGGAATTCCTATACTGCCTTGCTGTGATGGTTTTGTAAGGTGCTGATTCTCAGCACTGAATTCAATAGAAAAGAAGGGAGAAATTAGATAAGGAAATAAAACAGAAAATAGGGCACATATGGAAATAAGGAATGAATCCCTTTTCTGAATTACCTCAAATGAACCTTTGAAGGATCATATGGCAAAACAGCAGATGATTCTTTCCCAAAATATAAGAACCAATAGGATTACAGAGTATTTTGAAAGACCCTCAAAAGGGTCCTTAGAGGCACAGTATGTGTTCTTAGTGGGGTTGCCATCTCATGATGGATTTTTATTTTCATTATTTTCATTTGGTTTTATCAGAAAAAAATATATAGCTACCATATATTGAAGAGCAAGTACAGTAGCAAGCACTTTATATTATTTCATTTAATCTCAAAACAACAGCTCTACGAGTTTGGGAGCATCCTTTTTTTATGATAAAAGAGACTTAGATGCTGGAGGTCACCCAGCTATTAACTGATAGGCTGAACCCAGCTCTAATTTAACTCAGAAACCCAAGTTCTGAACTACTTCACCATACTGTCTTCTAGCTGAATTACAAAGTCAGCATCCGTGTTAGTTTGCTCTGATGACAAATGAAGCTGTCTACAAGTA
>JAQZBX010038675.1:0-23315 GCA_029593785.1 Cabassous unicinctus | reverse complement strand
AATTTCTAGTCCTTGTTTTACCATGTTAACATCATATGATCACTTCATTTTCCTTGAAAATCTTTTTTTTTTTCTATTTGGCTTTCAAGAAACTAAACTTTCTTAGTCATCTTACTTCACTGGCAGTTCGTTTTCAGTTTTGTTTTGTTTGTTCATTTGTTTTGTTTTGTTTTGTTTTGCTCTTTCCTCATTCCCAGGACTTCTGAATATTGGAATGTTCCAAGGCTCAGCCATCAGACCTCCACTCATTTGTATCTATATCACCACCTAGGTCAGAGGTTCTTAACTTTTTTTGTTCCATGGACCCCTTTGCCAGTCAGGTGAAAACCACGGACCCCTTACTAAGTCCACACTATACTGTGTATTGTTTAATAAATATATCACACCTGCACCAACATGTCCTCACAAAAATAATGTTTTTTTGAATTTTCAATTCAAACTCACGGACCCCTTGTTAAGAACCCCTGATCTAGGTGATCTTATTCAGTGTAAAGACTTCAGATACCAGCAATTAGCTGATGAATTCTCCAGACTACAGACTCATATTCAATGACTTATTCAACATCTTCCCACAGATATCTAATAGACATTACAAATTAATCATGTGTAAAATAGAACCCAGTCACATGGTACCTAGTTTTATTCTGTCTTGTCTTTCACATTTCAAATTGATAACAAGGTTATTCTTCCATTTGATAAGCCAAAACTATAAAGTCATTCCTAAGCCTCATATATTCATCAGCAAATCCTGTCAGCTCTGTCTTCAAAAAATATTTTGAATCTGGTTATATCTCATTATTATTATGGCAACATCTGAGTTCAAACACCATTATCTCTTATTTTTTATTTTTTATTTTTTATTTTTTTTATTGTGGGTAAAAATCAAAATTTTCACAATACATACCAATATTTGCAAAATGATATATAAATACATATGCATATATGTGCATTTGTTTACATAAATGTTATTTGTTTTATATATATATATATATATATTTTTTTTTTTTAAAGGTGCTTAGGTTACCTAAATATTACTCAGAAATTACAGGGATTCCCATGTTCCCCACCTCCCACACCGTGGACCATTATCTCTTATCCAAGCTATTGCAGTGGCCTCTTAACCGGTTTCCTGGCTCCCTCCACATCTTGCTATTTACTTTCAACATGTCAGTCTGAGTGCTACTTTAATAAAATAAGTCAGAACATGTTACTTCTATGCTTATAATTCTCCAGTGGCTTTCTATACTAAAGCCCAAGCTTTCATATTAATAAACCATAAGGCCCTAAACATTATGGCTCCACTCTTTCCACTCTAACTTAATTTAGAGCACATTTATTCTAACTTCCATATTGTTCCAAAACATATCAAGTTTCTACCCCAGGACCTTTGCACTTAATTTCTCTCTACCATGAATGTTCTTCCATTAGAAGTCTACATAGCTCGCTTTTTCAGTCTTTTCAGGTCTTTTTCCAAATATCACTTTATCATCCTTAAAATAAGACATAACCTCTCCTTGCATGAGCATCCCATTCCCCTTACTCTACTTTGATTTTCTCTACAGTCCTTTTCGCCAACTGATAAAAGGCACCTTATATTTACCTGTGTGTTTATTGTAATACATACATGTAATTCTCAACATATCTCAATATACATGTCTATTCCATGAGGGCAGAAACAATGAGATCACCACTCTAGCCCTAGCACATTGATCCATGCCTGGCACATAGTAGATTTCTAATAAATAGTTGTTGAATGAATTGAATGAAATTAATTAACTTTCCACATTAACACAATGATTTGTCTACTAAATTAAATGAGCCATGTAAACTGCAATTAGTTTTTATTTTGTATCTGATTATTTTAAAAATAGGTTTTGCTTACAGAATTTTAATTGCCAAGTTGTGGTATGAATTTGAAATTTACAATATCAGTGGTGATGAATATAATAATTATAAAAGGAATGATAATAAAATTGTTTTGCCATTTTGAAGATTTTTTTCTATTAAATGTAGGAAAAATTAGCAACAGAAAATTAAGCAAAACTTTTCTATGCCTCTGAGGGTTTTTTCTCTGCTCAAGTGAAAAAGACAACTTTGAATTATGAAATTGCATTTTATCATTTTAAATATAATATTTAATATAGAAAATTTTCATATTGTTATCTGGGCCTTATTCTAACCTAAAGTGCAATTTAAAAACTTGTAAATGCCACTTCTGACACCCCTTATCTTTTGAATAGTAAGTCCAAATTTGCTATTTTCTGTGGCTTGAGAAATAAATACTAACAATTATGCAAAAGTAATATAAAGTATTAATGTACAGCTTTCTTCTAGGGAGGGGAAGTTGAAGGTTAATTGGACATAGAATATTTTTGAGGGATAAATGAGGTCCCATTAGAGACAAGAAATGACTAATTTTGTAAAAACAGTCATATATGCAATATCACCCATATTCATGTTTTACATGAGGTTTTACTATCTTCTACAGTCCCATGTTATAGTTTTTAGCTTTCCTTCTAGTACTAAACATGACCTTAGACTTTCCCTTTCAACCAGTGTCATACCCATATATTAGCTCTGCTAGTTACAAACACCATGATGTGCTTTCACCATTTCTAGTCATTTCTGAAGATTTACAAACAACCTTTTTACCAGTTCTGCACAGAGTAACACTCAGCTTTCTATTCTTTACCCTCATTCTATTTTCTGGTGACCTGTATTCTAATTATTAACTCTATGAGTTTACATAATATATTTAGTTCATAATATCACAATCATATAACATTTGTCCTTTTGTGTCTGGTTTGCTTCACTCAACATAATTTCTTCCAGGTTCATTCATGTCATAAGTTTTATGACTTCATTTCTTCTTACTGCTGCATAATATTCCATTGTGTATATATACCACAATTTGTTTATCCATTCATCAGTTAATGGACACCTGGGTTTTTCCAAATTTTAGCAATTGTGAATAACACCACTTTGAAAATCAGTGTGCAGATGTCTGTTCGTGTCTCTACGCTCAGTTCTTCTGGGTATATATCTAGTAATGGTATTGCCAGGTCACATGGCAAGTCTATATTCAGTTTCCATAGGAACTGCCCATTAATCCTCCACAGTGGCCATACCATTCTACATTCCCAACAACAGTGAATAAGCATTCCTATCTCTCCACATCCTCTCCAACATTTACAGTTTTCAGACTTTTTAGTAGCAGCCAGTCTAATAGGTGTGAAATGATATCTCATTGTAGTTTTGATTTGCATTTCCCTAATTGCTAGTGATGTAGAACATTTTTTTATGTGTTTCTTTGCCATTTGTATTTCTTCTTTGGACGATTGTCTTTTCAAGGCTTTTGCCCATTTTTTCATTGGGTAGTTTGTCTTTTTATTGCTGAGTTGTATGATCTCTTTGTATATCATGGATATTAAACTGTTATCTCTTTATTTAACATGGAAATCAAACCCTTGTCAGATATGTGATTGCCAAATATTTTTTTCCATTGAGTCGGCTACCTTTTCAGCCTTTTGACAGTCTTTTGAGGTGCAAAAGTGTATAATTTTGAGGAGGTCCAATTTATCTATTTTTTCTTTTATTGCTTGTGCTTTGGGTGTAAGGTTTAAGAAACTACTGCCTCTTACAAGATATTGAAGATGTTTTCCTACATTTTCTTCTAGGAGTTTTATGGTGGTTGCTTTTATATTTAGGTCCTCAATCCATTTTGAGTTAATTTTTATATAAGGTATAAGATAGGGATCCCATTTCTTTCTTTTGGATGTGGCTATTCAGTTTTCCCAGCACCGTTTGTTGAAGAGAATGTTCTGGCCCAGCTGGGAGACCTTGACCGCCTTGTGAAAAATCAGTTGACTGTAGATGTAAGGGCCTATTTCTGAGTTCTTGATTCAGTTCCATTGGTCCATGTGTCTGTCTTTATGCCAGTACCATGCTGTTTTTACCACTGTAGCTAAGTAATATGCTTTAAAGTCAAGAAGCAAGAGTCCTCCAACTTCGTTGTTCTTTTTTAAGATATTTTTGGCTATTTGGGGCCCCTTACCCTTCCAAATAAATTTGATTATTGGTTTTTCCATATCTGCAGAAAAAGCTGTTGGGATTTTTATTGAGATTGTGTTGAATCTGTAAATCAGTTTGGGTAGAATTGACATCTTAGCGATGTTTAGTTTTCCAATCCATGAACATGGAATGTCCTTCCATTTATTTAAGTCTTCTTCAGGTTCTTTTAGCAATGTTTTGTAGTTTTATAAATACAGGTCCTTTATGTCCTTGGTTAAGTTTATTCCTAAATATTTGATTGTTTTAATTGCTATTAAAAATGGAATTTTAAAAATTTCCTGCTCAGATTGCACATCAGTAGTATACAGAAATGCTATTGATTTTTGCATATTAATCTTGTACCCCTCCACTTTTCTGAACTTATCTATTAGTTCTACTTGCTTTGTTGTGGATTTTTTAGGATTTTCTAGATATCAGAAATAGCAAATAGTGAAAGTTTTACTTCTTCTTTTCCTATTTGGTTGCCTTTTATTTCATTATCTAGCCTAATTGCTCTAGCTAGAACTTCTAGCACAGTATTGAATAACAATAGTGACAGTAGGTATCCTTGTCTAGTTCCTGATCTCAGCAGGAAAGCTTTCAGTCTTTCACCATTGAGTACAATGCTAGCTATAGGTTTTTCATATATGCACTTTACCACATTGAGAAAGCTTCCTTCTATTTCTATCTTTCGAGAGTTTTTAATCAAGAAAGCATGGTGTATTTTGTCAAATGCCTTTTCTACATCAATCAAGAGGATCATGTGATTTTTCTTTTTCAATCTATCAATCTATCAATGTGTTTTATCCCACTAATTGGCTTTCTTGTGTTGAACTACCCTTTTATACCTGGGATAAAACCCACTTGATAATGGTGTATAATTCTTTTAATGTGCTTTTGGATTCTGTTTGCAAGTATTTTTTTGAAGATTTTTGCATCTATATTCATTAGAGATATTAGTCTGTAATTTTCTTTTCTTTTTTTTTTTTTTAAGTATCTTTATCTGGTTTTGGTATTAGGGTGATGTTGGCTTCATAGAATTAGTTTGGTAGTGTTCTTTCCTGTTCAGTTTTTTGGAAGAGCTTAAGCATATAGATTGTCTTTAAAGGATTGGCAAAATTCACCTGTGAAGTCATTTGGTCCCAGGTTTTTCATCTTTGGGATGTTTTTGACAACTCTTTCAGTCTCTTCACTTGTGATTGGTTTGTTGATATCTTCTATTTCTTCTAGGGTCAATGTAGGGGGTACATGTGTTTCTAGGAATTTGTTCATCTCATCTACATTGTCTAGTTTTTTGTCATACTGTTGTTCATAGTATCCTGTTATGATCTATCTATGCTCTCTCTTATTTTTTGGGGATCAGTGGTAATGCCCCCAACCTGTCTCATTTCTGATTTTATTTATTTGTGTTCTCTCCTTTTTTCTTTGTCAGTCTAACTAAGGGTTCATTGATTTTGTTGATCTTCTCAAAGAATCAACTTTTGGTTTTGTTGATTCTATTTTTTGTTTATTTGTTCTCAATTTCATTTATTTCTGCTCTGATGTTTACTATTTCTTTCCTTTGGATTGGTTTGGGATTAGTTTGCTGTTCTTTTTCTACTTCCTCCAGGTGTGCAGTTAGATCTTCAATTTTAGCTCTTCTTTTTAAATGTAAGCAGTGAGAGCTATAAATTTCCCTCTCAGCACTGTCTTTGCAGTATCCCATAGGTTTTGATATGCTGTGTTCTCATTTTTATTTGTCTCAAGATTTGTGCTGAATTCTCTTGCAATTTCTTTTTTGACTCACTGAATATTTAAGAATGTGTTGCTTAATATCCATATATTTATGAATTTTCCCTTTTTCCATTCATTATTGATTTATAGCTTCATTCTGTTGTGATCAGAGAAAGTGTTTTGTATAATTTCAATCTTTTAAAATTTATTGAGACTTGTCTTGGGACCCAGCATATGGTCTATCTTGGTGGAGGATCCATGAGCACTTGAATAGAATGTATATCCTGCTTCTTTGGGGTGCAATGATCTATAGATGTCTGTTAGGTCTCGTTTATTTATCATACAATTCAAATTCTGTTTCTTCTCTGTCCAGATGTTCTATCCAATACTGAGAATGATGTATTGAAGTCTTGAAATATTTTTGAAGAGACATCTATTTCTCCCTTCAGTTTTGCCAGTGTGTGCCTCATGTATTTTGTGGCACTCAGGTTAGGTGCATAATTATTTAGTATAGTTATTTCTTTTTGGTGAATTGCCCCTTTTATTAATATATAATGACCATCTTCATCTCTTATAACAGTTTTGCATTTGAAATCTATTTTGTTCGATATTAGTATTGCTATTCCAGCTCTATTTTGGTTACTATTTGTTGGAATATCTTTTTCCAACAGCTCACTTTTAACCTGGTTGTGTCCTTACATCTGAGGTGGGTCTCTTGTAGACAACCTATAGATGGCTCATATATATATTTTTCCATTCTATCTGTCTGTCTGTTGATTGGAGAGTTCAAGCCATTAATACTCAATGTTATTATTGCAAAGGCATTACTTACTTCATCCATTTTGTTCTTTGGCTCTCTGTTGTCATATCATTTTATTATCTGTCTTCTTCCCCTTTAGTTTACCCTTCCTAATAATTTTCATTTCTACATTCTTCTCCAAATCTCTCACCCTTGTTTGTTCCTTTCAGGCTGCAGCACTCTCTTTGTATCTCTTGTAATTATGGTATTCTATCAGTTTTTGTTTGTCTGTGAAGACTTGAAATCATCCTCATTTTTGAGGGACAGTTTTGCCAGATATAGTATTCTTGGATGGAAGTTTTTTTCTTTCATACCTTAAATACATCATACCACTTTTTCCCTCTCTTTATCTCTGTTATTTGTCACTTAGAATAGTAAGTGTCTTGGGGTAGGTCTGTTTGGATTTTATTCGGTTTGGGGTGTGTTTTCCTTCTTAGTAATTGAATTTATGTCTTTCATAAGGGTTGGAAAGTTTTCAGTCATTATTTCCTCAGATATTCTTTCTGCCCCATTTCCATTCTCTTCTCCTTCTCAGACACTGATAATGAGAATGTTTTGTGTTTCGCATTGTCATTCAATTCCCTGAGATTCTATTCCATTTTTTCCATTCTCTTTTTATATTCTCTTGTCTTTTTCATTTTAGATGTTCTGTCTTTGAAATCATTAATTCTGTCTTTGAGCAATTCAATTCTTCTCTTATGTGCCTCTAATGTATTTTTAATTTCATCCATCATGTCTTTCATTCCCATAAGGTCTGTTACTTTTCTTTGCAGGCTTTCAAATTCTTATTTATGTTCACCCAGTGTCATCTTAATATCCTTTATCTCTTTAGTCATATTTTCTTTAAGTTCTTTGAATTGATTTAGGAGAGTTGTGAGATTATCACTGATTAATTGTCTTAAACCCTGTATCTCTTCAGATTATTTGGTTTGTTCCTTTGGCTGGGCCATCTCTTCCTGTTTCCTAGTATGGCTTGCAAGTTTTTGCTGATGTCTAGACATCTGAATATGTTGGTGAATTTACTGTGATGGCCAATTTGGGGTGCAGATTTTCTCCTAGGGATTAGGATACAGATAGAACTGAAAACAATTTTTGTCCATGCAATTTCCACATAGGCCAGCAGATGACTCTCATCAGCACCCCTTTCCACGGAGGTGTTTCAGTCTAGGCTTTCCTTTGTTCCTGTGTTGAGTTTCCAGAGCTTAGATTCAAAGTGGGCTCTGCTGGCTGAATTAACTGAAGCAAAGCCCCTGACTCCCCCTCCCTTTTCCCTTGAAACAGCTGGCAGGGAGGAAGATGTCTGTTCTACTCTCAGTGGGCTACAGTGAGCCAAGGGTTTTACCCCAGCTTAATATTTGGGGGTGGGGGAGGGGAGGCTTTCCCTGCCATCACTGGGGCTTGGTAACTCATGTTTGTTGTTTTGGGTTCTTTGTCTCTCTGTCCCTCACACTCCTGGGAGTTGTGTACTACTGTCCTTGTCTGCTGACCCCCAAAGCAGGTTCCTCAGCTTTTGGCTCTTTCTCTATTGTTTTTGTGAGAACTTTGGGCTCTGCCTGTTAAGTCTGATGCCATCTTACCACAATCCCCTTATTGTACTTTTACAAATAAAAATAACTAGGAGGTTTTGGAGAACAATAATAGCTGCCTGATTTCAAATACTTCCTATACTCTTCCAAATAAACATAAAACCAACAAGGAAGCCAAATAAAACTATTTATTACCTGTTCTATATATTCAGAATGACTAGGAGACAGAATACCACAGCCTATGAATTATCCATAGAATGAGGGGGAAAAATGTCAACAGATTTCTCATCACCTGCTCACCACTGAAAGCTTGTGTTTGCAGAAAAGGGGGATGAGCAGGCTTAAAGAAATTCATGAAAAAGAGTAGAGGGGAGAAAAGAACTTAGAGAACAGACAAAATCACTCCAAGAAAGAAAAAAAAATGACATTAAAAGTCAAAATACTGGACATAAATTACAGTACTGCCTAAAGAAAGGGGAAGAGGTTAGTAAGTATGTTGGACAGGAAGCTGTAGCCTTAGAGCAGCCTGTAGAGTTACTTCTGGAAGAGAATAAAATATATGGGCAAGAGGTAGTATTTCTTGCAGATGAGGCACTAAGTAAAGCAATAAGAATAAAATATTAAGGATCCTACAGAAAGAAAAGAAAAATAAGACATGCCAATTCCTCCTTCTCCCACCCCAACAAATCATTCATTAAATAAACTGCACAGAACAGAGTAGAACTAACATGAAAACTCCTTGCCTAGAACACTGTTCACAACATAGAAATAGTAAGAAGCAGACAACCTCCATATAAAAAACTCTTGTAAAAATCATAAAATGCAAATAAAAACTTCACTGGTTGTAGAAACCAGTGTAGAAACCAGTGTAGAAACCACTATTTAGATATGCTCTTAGTCTTAATCCCTGTGCCTATGGATGTGAACCCATTGTAAAAAGTATCTTTTGAAAGTGTTATTTTTAGTTAAGGTGTCGCCAACCAAAGCATGATGGGTCTTAGTCTAGATTACTGGAGGCTTTATAAAGAGAAGTTCCCAAATGAGAAGCAGAAAATCAGTGAGAATGCAGAAGAGAATGATGAGGACATTGCCACATGACAGGAAAGCCAAGGAACCGCAAGGATCTGCAAGCCGGCATCAGAATGCTACCAAACATGGGAGAAAGCAGCCCTTCTAGTCTCTGGAAAATTGAGACAATAAATTCCTGTTGTTTAAGCCAACCCATTGTGTGGTGTTTGTAATAGAAGCCTGGCAAACTTAGTCACTAGTGATGAAAAATTTCTCCAAAAATCCAACCATGAAGCTGAACAAAATTGTAACATAATAGTTTAAATATTAAATATTCTCAGATAAGCATTTGGGGATATAAAAATAGATGCCTTGTAAAAGAAATACAAAAAAATGAGGCATGATACTGACCCAAACCAGGAAGAAATGTAATGAGAGTTGATTGAGCTCAGGAAAATATTAGAAGAAAAAGATAAAAGGAATAAAGCCTAAATTATAAATGCCCAAAGGATAATATATTTGAATACTTAACAAAGGGCATTGAGGAAAATCAGGAAAATTTTAACCAAATAAAAAGATGAGCTAAAGAAGTAAGTAAAGAGGTTTGGATAAAAAATGATTGAAATGGAAAACATAGATGGTTCAACATACATACAGTTGAAATTCCTGAAGAAGAAAAAACAATGGAACAAAGCTGTAATTCAAGAAAACTTTCCAAACTTTTAAAATACCTGAATCTATGTTAAAAGGTCCTACCAGGTGCTAGTAAAATTCATTTCAAATAACTCCAAAACATATTCTAATAGGCTTCCAATAAACCAAGGGTGGCATAAGATGCCCCAGGGAGTCATTCCCCCACAGAATCTTTGAACAACTAGTAAAAAATGAAGAACCATCTTCCTCGGAACTCTGGAAAATGGTTAAATGGTTGCAATAACTGGGCAAGTGCAGAATCAAGAAAATGCAGCTATAAAAATGGTATGAAAAGATCATGGTGTTCTTGTTGGCCCACCCCCTTTCCTCTCCAGCACAGTGAGGAGAGAGTCCTCATTCCTGTTTTTGGTCCTTGGCCCTGTTCCAGAGGCAGCAGCATAATCCAATGTACATACTGGGGTGTGTGTATATTGATACCAATCTATCAGGTGGTAGGTTGAAAGACTGAACCAGGGCAGTCATCTCTGTCTTGTTCTTCCAGACTTTGCCCTGCAGGCAGAAGCAGCTTGTGAACAGAAAAAGCAGTGTCAGAAAGTTAAAGCAACCAGGGCAAAGGATTACTAGTTTCAGATCTACCATAGAGCACCTGGGAATGGGGGAAGTCTATTTCATAGGGAATAGAGGGGACATTTGGATTCCTCTAAATAAAGGAATTCTGAAGGCCCTGAGCAAGTTCAACTCCAGGACAAGTCTCAGAAAAGATGGAGAAGAATGTGCACTTCACTTTCACCTTGGATTGATCTTCTTGACAGGAAGGCTAAATATTCCTAGATAAACAAAAGCGCTGAGGGAATCTATAACCACGAGACCTTCCCTGTAAGCGATGCTAATTGGAATTCTTCCATCTAAAAGGAAAGATCACTAGACGGTGGGTCAAAACAGCATAAAGAAAAGATCTATGGTGAAGGGTAACTATAGTTACCCATATGGATAACTATAAAAGCCAGTACCACTGTATTGCATTTTTTGATATGTGACTATATTCCTTTTTAAAGGTATAAAATCCAAATTCATAAAATGTAATAATAAATCTGTGGTTTGGACATAATATGTAAAGATATAATTTGTAACAAGTACAACAAAAAGGTGGTGGAACAGAATAATATAGGAACAGTGTTTGTGTATATTATTGAAGTTAAGTTGTTATCGAATCAAATAATTGTTATGGTTTTAGGATGTTAAATTTAAGCCTCATGGTAGTCACAAAGTAAATATCTGAAAAATATTTACAGAAGGACATGAGAAGGGACTCTAAACAGCACACTACAAATAATCTGATAAATGTGAAAGTAGGCATTAACAGAAGAATTGAGAGGCAATAAAGTATAAGACTTACAAAGACCAAATAGCAAAATAGCAGAAGAGGTCCTGAGTTATCAGTAGTTACTTTAAATGTAAATGGATTAAACTCTCCAGTGAAAAGCCAGAGATTGGCAGAATGGATAAAACAACATGACTTAACCATATGCTGTTTACAAGAGACTCAACTTAAGTTCAAAGACATAAGTAGGTTGAAAATGAAAGGATGGAAAAAGTATATACCCATGGAAATAGGAACCCAGAGAAAGCTAAGGTAGCTATAAATATCAGATAAAATAGACTTTAAGTAAAAAACTGTTGCAATGGACAAAGAAGGCCATTATAAACTGAGTCAATTCAATAAGAAGACATGGCAGTTATAAATATATATGCACCTAACAGCAGAGCCTCAAAATACATGAAGCAAATATTGACAGATGAAGGGAGAAATAGTTCAGCATTCATATTAGAACACTTCAATACACCCTTTTCATCAATGAATAGGACATCTAGACAGAAAGTCAATAAGGAAATGGAAGACTCAAACCGTACTCTAAACCAGGTTTTCTTACCAAATGGTCCATGGAAAGATTTCAGGAGGGTTTGTGAGCTTGAACTGAAAATTCAAAAAAACATTCTTGTGGGGATGTGTTGGTGCAGGTGTGATATATTTATTAAATAATACACAGTATAGTGTGGGCTTAGTAAGGGGTCTATGGTTTTCATCTGACTGGCACAGGGGTCCATGGAAGAAAAAAGGTTAAGAACCCCTGCTATAAACTAATGATCCAACAGAATATCTAGAGCACTTCATCCAACAAGAGCAGAATACAGATTCTTACATTCACATGATCATTCTCCAGTATAGACCATATGTTAGGTGACAAGACAAGTCTCAGTAAATTAAAAAATATTGAAATCATACAATACATCTTCACTAACCATGATGGAATGTAGCTAGAAATCAGTAACATAGGGAGAACTTGAAAATTCACAAATACATGTGGCTATTAAGCAACAAATGAGTCAAAAATAAATCACAAGGGAAAGGAGGAAATATCTTGAGGCAAATGAAAGCAAAAACAACATATCAAAACTGATGGGATGCAGCAGAGGCAGTACTAAATCAATTTATAGCTCTAAATGCTTACATTGAAAAAGAAGAAATGTCTCAAATCAGAGCTCTAACATCACAACTGGAGGGTATAGTAAATGAAGAGCAAAATAAACCCCAGCTGAGCAGAAGAAAGGAAATAATGAAGATTAGAATTGAGATAAGTGAAGTAGAAAAGAAAAAAAAAATAGACTCAATAAAACCAAAAAGTCCTTTTTTTTGAAAAGATCAATAAAATTGACAAAACTTTAGCTAGACTGACAAAAAAGGATAGAGGTTACAAATAACTAAACTAAAAAATGAAATGAGGAGTTTTATTACCAACCCCACAGAAATAAAAAATATTATAAGAGGATACTATGAAAAATTATGCCAACAAATTAGATAACCTAGATGAAATAGAAACACACAAATTACCTAACTGACTCTAGAAGAAACTGAAGGACCAATAACAAGTAAAGAGATTGAATCTGAAATAAAAAACCTCCCAACAAAGAAAATTCCAAGACCAGATGGCTTCACTATCAAACTTTCCAAGAACAACTAACACCAAGCCTGCTCAAACTTTTCCAAAAAAATTGAAGAGGAGGGATTACTTGCTAACACATTCTGTGAGGCCAGCATTACTCTCATATCAAAGCCAGACAGATACAATAAGAAAGAAAATTACAAATCAAGATCCCTTATAAATGCATAAATTCTCAATAAAATGCTAATAAACTGAACCCAACAGCACCTTAAGAGAATTACACACCCTGATCAATTGGGATTAATTCCATATATACAAGGGTAGTTTAATATAAAATCTTACCAAATTTGTAAACAAATGTTTATAGCAGCATTATTCATAATAGCCAAAAAGGTGGAAATATTCCAAATGTCCATCAACTCATGAATATACAAATCTATGTATACATTGGAATGTTATTTGGCCATACAAATGAAGTACTGATTTATGTTTTAACATGGATGAACCTTGGAAACATGCTTAGTGAAAGAAGCTAGATGCAAAAGGTCATATATTATTTTGTTTATGTGAATTGTCCAGAATAGGTAAATCCATAGAGATAGAAAGCAGATTGGTGGTTGCCAAGGCTGTGGGGAGGAGGAAAAGGAGAGTGACTGCTTAATTGGAACAGGGCTCCCTTTTGGGAGGATGAAAAGGTTTGGAACTAGATAAAGGTGATGGCTGCACTACATTGTGAATGTATTAAATGCCACTTTAAAATAGTTAAAATGGTTAATTTTATGTTATATGAATTTTACTTCAATTAAAAAACATGTGAAAGATGAACCAGGCAACAGTAAAGTTTGTTACCTGCAATGGCTGTTGAGGCCTTGGGCAGAAAAGATGAGTGACATGGCTTTGATTATACAATTTGGTATAGTTTTGACTTTGGGAAGCATGTGAATATTATACATAGTCAAAAATTTAAATCTATACTGATGGGAAAGAGGACAATAAAACTGAAACAAAAGAACACAACTGCACCTCAAATAAATACAATAACGACATTGAAGATCAAGTAACTATTCCAAGATTTTAGGAAGATGGTATTTCAACATTACCCTCAGTTTTGAGAGAGGTGATAGTGTGCGTGCATGTGTGTATGTGTGTGTGTAGAATTGAAAACAAATCCAGAATCCTTTTTTGTAGTTTTGTTTGTTGTAGTGGTGTGGGTGAAGCAATTCTGAAACATTGTAAAATACAGAATTAAGCAAATGAGTAAATATGTTAGTTATTTGAATCCAGGATTTTCACTGATAAAGGGACACACAAATATAGAAGGGACAAAGCAAGAAAGAACCCATTGGGGATAGATTTGAACTTGTACGTATTGGTGTAAAATTTTAACTTCTAAAATGTGCATGGGTATATTAATATTTATGTGCACATGTCTAAATACATATGTACATATGTATGTGTATATAAATTTGTATGTCTTTGTATGCTTATGTATATGCACATACATTGCTTCCTAGCTCTGTCTGCTTTCTACTGAAAGGGCCAGCAGCAATGAGCAAACCTACTGCCTGGGCCCTAGTCTCTAATTTTCAATAATAACAGAAACCAGAGCTCCTTAGAGAAATGGCTAATTCTAGCCTGTGACAGGTTTTATACAAGATGGGCCTAGAATATCTTATGTCAAAAAGTAAGGAATTGCTTGTAAAAATGTTAGGGAATGCCACAAGGACCTAAGAGACAGCTTGAAGGGGCTCCTGATGACTAAGTCTAGGTCAATTTGAATACCAAATTAATTAGGTGCAAAAATGAATTATAAGCCATCAGGGAGGAAAACAGAAGTTTGTAACTTTCATACCAACAATAAATAAATGGAAGGTGGGAAGAGAGACGGTTTTTCTTTACAGTAGAATGTCAGGTAAATATTGGTAAATGGAGGGACTGCTGGAGTGGGAAAATCATTATTTTGCAACCATCAAAGTAAAGATCGGATCAGGCAAGAATAATCAATGGATCACCAAATAGAACTTTTGATGAGAAGCATCATATTTGCCTAGTTTTAAAGTGTCTCCCCAAAGAACGGTCATTTGTTCCAAGGAAAAAATATAGACTGGTGAATTGACCAGGTGATCAATATTAACATTACCAATAAAGGGAACACGGGTTCATGTGTCTCCTACTGTAATAGCTTGAGAAAAACACATCATCATCTAAGTCATTTTCTGAGGGAGAATGCCTAATCTAAAACTATTCATGGAGAAACATCAGCCAAACTAATCATGAGGAATTTTCCACTTAAAAGGAAAGGGACACTATTTTTAAAAATGTCAACATCATAAAAGAAAACAAAGGCTATGGAAATGTTTCAGATTAAATGTGGATAACAGACAGGGAGACTAAATGCAACATATGACCCTAGACTGCTTCTTGTGTACTGGAACAGGGGAAATGGGTCAATTGACAAACTTGAATGTGGATGGTAGATAAAAGTATTCTATTGATGTTAAATTTACTGGATTTGATTACTGTGGTCATTTAATATCTCTATTTGTAGGAAGTGCATGCTTAAGTATTTAGGGGTAAAGAACTATAATATTGTAATTTACCCTCAACTGGTTTAGAAAAATATATACACACACACAACACAAATACACAAACAGTAAAGTCAATGGAGCAAAATATCAGAAGGTGGATATGAGTAAAGCATCAACAGGTGTTCTTTGTTTCTTATTCTTGCAACTTTTCTAAACTTAGAGATTATTTCTGTAGTTGAAGTTATTTTCAAAAAATAGTCAAACACAAAAATTGTTGAATAAATTGAATTTGGTGGACATTATGAGAATAGACACTTTTGTCCAAAATTTGTATTTATTCATCCATCCATTTCTCAAATATTTCTTACTGTGGGTAAGCACTGAGATAGTGGAGATTGTGCAATGAAAAAAAAAAGGAATATGATTATTGTCCTCTAGCAGGTTGCAAAGTGAGTAGCATAAATTAAACAAGTGATAATAACAACTGTATAAAACAAATGGGATAACTGCTATAAATAACAAGTCAAGGGTTATATAGGAACACCTTTGAGTCGCTGTTTTGTAACTCAATCTGGTTGTCATAGATGACCAACGGTGTGGGAAGGAATCCAAGCCAGGTAGACCACTTAGGGTGTATGCTGGTCATTCTTGGGCCTTCCCCCCTACCCACCCCTCATTCTGATCCTTCTCCAACCTTCTCTACATTGCTCTTTGCCTGTGGGGATGACCCATAGCTATATTACCTGGGCTCCCTTGCTCTCTTGTGGCTTCCAGTTGGGTTTGGAATATGGAGAACAGATGCCTGGATATTTCTTCTCTTGCTCTATCTGCTTTGTCACTATGGTTCTGACAGTGGTTGTGTCACTTTGAAGTCTCTTGTTGGGAAAACCCATTCCACATGGCTACCTCTCCTTGCGCAGTCAAGCCTAGGGGTAAGAAAGTCTTCTTTCTGTTACTAGATCCTGGGCCCCTCAATAACCAGTTTTTGTTCTTTTAATTGTGTACACATCTCTGTAAATACTCAAACTCTGCTCAAAATACCAGCTGAGTAAGCCTTCTGGTTTTTGCTGGGACCCTGGTTGATATAGAGTGATTCTTCATTAATTTGGAATTAGGAATAAAAGATTCTAGCCTCAGTTCTGGAATTTATTTCTTAGACTGGTTATGTGAAAATTTCATTTCTGTCATGGAACCACTTTGTACCATGTGAATGAGCCTAGAAAGAGAGAATGCTGTAAGAGAGGAATGAAGCATATATGCAGAGCCAAGAGACACAGGGTAAAGATCACCTGGGTCTTACTACTTTCCAGGTGCTGATCCCATTTCCTCTGAGAACAGTTACATTTCTGCACTTGTATCCAATGAGACACACCTGTGTCTTTATCAAATCACTCCTGTGTTTTCCTTAGGCCAGTCCAAGGGAGGTTTATTACTTGCAACAAAATCTTTCTTTTGTGCTTGAATTTTACCTGCTCTTCAAAAATTGTCAAAATGTGTGTTGATGTAGTTTTCAGTGTTCTATTGATAGTTTCATTTAGAATAAAAATGTAAAAGCATGTAAAGTAATCTTTAAAAGTAGTCTGGGAAGGTATACACCAACTATTAAGAGTGTTTTCTTCTGGGTATAGGCTATGACATGATTTCTTTTTTCTGTATTCTCTTAAGTTTTGTAATAATTATATAGTATCAGAAAAAAATATTATATTTTATTTAAATTTTTATTCTATGCATATATAACTATACATAAATTAGACTTTTAATTTTGTTCACAGATACTCATTGGAGGAAGTGATATGAGATGTAATTTCATTTAATCCATTCATTTAATAGACTAAGGAAATATTTTGAGCAAAAGTGAACAAAGAATGAATATATTTTACATTTCTAAAATGAGTAAAATGAATAAAATGTGTATACCAATCCATTATATTACTTTATAATACAGTGTATAAAATACATATATTCTGTACTCACTTGAAGTGCTCCCACAGCTCCCGAATTTATGAGAATTTCCTGTAGTTAATGAGGTGTTTTAAGTCATTTTCTACCTAAATGGTCAGACTACAACAAGCCTCATAAATCATAACTTAAACAAGCCAAGGAAAGAAGTTTCATCTATTTTAATTATGGAACTGGATTTAAGCAAATGTATTTTTAAAGTTATGAGCATTTATAGAATGTCTTAATGGGCTGTTATAAATTTGCAAAAAAAACTAGCTATGAATAACCATGGAAGATAGCATGGTGGAAGGGGACACATACTGAATAGGAATCAGAAAACTGGGTTCGCCTGCATCTGCCATCAGCTCACAGGACTCAGTTTACCCATTAATACATTTGAGAAAAATGACTTGCCTACATAACTCATACAATAATCCTGAGAATATGTATTTAGTGAATGTGTAACTTCATTAAAATATGTAAAGTTCCTTGTAGCCAAGTGGGTAGAATTGATGGTTTTTAATTAGATTAAGGTGCAAACAGTGTCAACCAGGGAGGTTTAGTCTATGCAGTCGATTATACAATATTTACTCCAAGCTTTATCACAGTGCTTTCACATACATATTTTTACTTGATTCTTGCAAAAGTTCTGGGAAGTGGGTGTAACAATAAATAAATATATTTATTTTTACATGGTGATACAGTTTCTGAAGTTTTTTTATTACTAACACATCAATAATACTAACTGGTAGCATTTCGGTGAGTATTTACCAAGTGCTGGATATTGTATAAATGGTTAGATGACTTGTAAATAGTCATGCAGGCATCCAATGGTAATGACTGGTGTATAATGTGCTTTTATGACCACAAGTCTAATGTGCTTTCCAGTATGCCATTCTGGATTTTGGATTTATATTCTTCATATTTGATTCTTTGTTATATCTATTCATTGAAGAACATTCATATTCATATTTTGAGGCCTTAAATCCTACTGGAGAGACAATAATTATTTGTATTAGGCTCTGATGAAGAGAGTGAGGGAGACCTGGAGAAGTTGACATCAGGAAAGAATATATATATTGGGGAGAATGTGATCCCTTTCTGGTGTTTTGTCAGGCTGAATCTAATATGGGATACATGAGTATCCAAGATACATAATTATCCAAGGACCCTAAGCCTTCTATTATCATTGTCTACTTATTGTGTTAACCTCCTTGATCAAGGAAAATAAATAGTAGCCTAATTTTTTGGACTAAATATTTGATTTTCAACCTTTGAGAAAAAAAAAAGAGTAGCTGTGAAATTAGGAAGCCTCACAGTATTGAAAGAGACAGCAGACCCAAGCTAAGATAGACAGGAGTAATTTACTAATAGTTCATATTTATATCATACTTTACTATATACTCAGGAATTTCATATCCGTAGTATTTGGTTCTTGCAAGACCTCTCAGATGTAGATATGGAAGAAATCATTCTTCTTTTTGGTATGGTGAAAATGAGGTGCAGATATTATTACTATCAGAAATAATGCTAATAGCTAATATAAATACTAATATCATTTAATGAGATGGAAAGAAAAAGACAACACTATTTCAGGAAGGCAAACTATAACTGTGCTCATCTTCGAGGAGGGAAGGAGTAGGAAGAGATGATTTCCCACTTGTTTCTATACATAAGCAGTCTTTGAATTTCTCATTGCACACTCTGGTAGAAAAACCTTTTTGAGAATCACCACCATATATCAGTCTAACCACCAACAATACAAAGTAATTTTTCTGACTTCAGTAAAATTCTACCCATCTTCTCCAGAGCTGAACGGTTACTTGTTCTCACAAAGTAACCACAAGGTACTGCATTTTTATTATATTTTTAACAAGTAGACGTAGAAACTACTGAAACTCTGAAAGATTTTAAAATCCTTAAGAATATTTAAGTTCTTAACTTTTGAGTGAGCAGATATGACAATTTTTAAATAGTTAATTCATTTAGGTAGTTCTTGGAACCGAAGTGACATGACCCTAGAACAATTTGCAAATAACAGTTCTGAAAATTTTCTTGCTGAGGTATCATTTTCTTATTAAAAAAGAGAAGAAATTGTTTTTCTCACTCATTGTCAAAATATCACCTTTATCTTGAAAGGAGAAATTCAGTGGGTATATATTTTTAAAATCTCTATTATTAAGCACTTTTAAAAAGATCAAGAGCTATTTTGTTTCTCCATAAGAGAAGAATGTATAATTCACCTTAAAGTTCTGCAACTCTTTTAAGTCTTTTACCATGAGCAAAGTTCTGTGTATAGAAAATTTTAATTCCTTCTCTTCATCTCATTATCAGGTATAGTAAAGGTTCTACTATATTTAAAAATTTTACTTTTTACACAATTAACCACATCATGACATCTTTTAGCAGTTTGTTTTTGGTTCTAAATTCTTCGTTCAATTGCTTGCCTATACAGCAAAAGGATATCCATAATATTACCTTGGAATAAATGAATAGATGAGTGACTGAATGAATCCAAATTTGTCTGTCTGTCTGTCTGTCTATTTTTCCATCCATCCATCCATCCATCCATCCATCCATCTCATCATCATCACATTCATCATCTAAAGATTCTAGTCAAAGTACCATTCCATCAATGGTTATACTTGTGCATTTTTTTCACAAAGCCTTGGTTTTTAAAATTAATAAAACATATACAGTTGAGAATGTGTGTGTGACTGCCTATTTGGTGTTTAACAAAAAATAGTTCTTGATGTATTAGTGGAACAGAATCTAGCAAATGTCATATGCTAAGATGTTAGCAACATCTGTTTTTTAAGACAAATGTATAACTAACCTCCCCCTTCTGTGTACTTTACTCTAATGCTTGTTTATTCAATTTTTCAGCAGTTTTCTGTGCATCCTCTGAGAGCATTATCTGCTAGAGGGATGCATTTTAGTTGCTATATTCTATCTGGTGTGTTGTTTCCACTGTTTTTACTACTTCAGGTAAAACAAAGCACTTCCCCACAGTATTATTCCTTTTGTGGTTTATACTGTGAAGTAAGTAATCTTGAAAGGGGCTTTTTAATCTTTTTTTATTATTATTCCATTTCATGAAATTATGTCATAATCTGAATTAAGAATCACATGACTTGCTGAAACATTGTAGAGATATGTCTTCAGATTTGGATAATTAATTTTTCAGTGTTCATTAATCACAATGACTCCCTACAGTCCTTAGCTAATATCTCGAGGCACACTGCATGCTTAGGGCAAATTTCACTGGGAACAAAAGAGGATGTAGATCCATATTTCAAATAATATTGATAAAATCCAAAATTTTGGAGCCTACTTCTTGTCAGATGTGATTAGATGGTTATTTTTTAGCTCAAAGCTGATGAGTTTGTAGTTATAATAGGAAAAATGTCAGCTCTGCTGTTTGTTCACTTGTGCTTTCATATTAGTATACTTAATCTGAATTTTTTCACGAGTTTCTTAAAGCTTTTATTCTTTTTTGTGAGTGTTAGTCTGGCTACAAATAGACTGCATAAACCTTAAATCCATTTAACCAGCATGACATATAATGAAATATGTTGTAATATATTGAAACAAACACATGAATGAGGGTGTCATTCTCATCCACTCCATGTGAGGGAAACTCCTTCCTGCTTTAGGGTGGCACAATACTGGAAAAATGACATCTGACACAGGGGCATAGTGTTGATCACATGTATTAAATGAAATTTAATGTTTAGTTTTGTCCTCATTTATATGCAGATGTAACTCTACATGTGGATATAAATGAAAATTCTAATGTTTTCTTATGTCCCAGTGAATCTTGTCCATCCCATAAGGTATGCTAACCCAACTTTGGACATGCCATGTCTAGACAAATTGGTATGGGAAAGACCAGCATCAAATGCAGTGAATTCCAATGAGCTTGGTTTAAATCTTGAGGTGTTTGAGGTGGTTTAGAGTGGCCTGCCTTGTAATGTACCTATGAGCTCCTGAAGACACAGAGCCCTCAGAAAACACATAGCTTCGTCCCTGTTATCAGTTATGAGTATCCTTTTAAATTGGAAGGCATGGTTTATAGGAAATCCCATGCCCAGAAATCTGTGATTCTGGCTTTGATTTTTAGATTATCTCCTTTGCATGAGTATGAGACATGTGTCCCTCAGTGCATAGGAATCAACTCCTATATCAAATGAACTCATTTTACTAACTCTTCCCTACTATAAATATTTATGAGGGGACATTTCTATATCTCATGTTTCCTGTGTCAGATGAATCAGGGCCTTAAAAATGAAGTCACTTATAACTAATATAAAACTGTATTTTTCCCATTTGGGCCCATTATCAAAGTCTGAGATTGATTCTCTTCAAACAATTTTAATAGTCTAAAGAAAGTGAAACATCCTGGCTACTTTTTTTTTTTTTTATTAGAGAACTTGTGGGTTTACAGAAAAATCATGTGTAAAAGACAGGGTTCCTAGGTACCACTCTATTATTAATACCTTGCATTGATGTGGTACGTTTGTTGCAGTTGGTGAAAGCACATTTTTATAATTGTACCATTACCTGTAGTCCATGGTTTAACATAGGGCTATGTTGTGCAGTTCCACGGGTTTAAAAAAAAATTATTCTAGTAATACACATACAACCTAAAATTTCCCCTTTCAACCACATTCAAATATATAATTCAGTTAATTCTGTTCACAATGTTGTAATCCTATCACCACCATCCATTACCAAAACTGTTCCATCATCCCAAACAGAAATTCTCTACTATATAAGCTTTAACTCCCTAGTCCCTACCCCCACCCCATCCCCTGGTAACCTACATTCTAGATTTTGATTCTATGAGTTTGCTTATTCCAATTATTACCTAACATTGAGGTCATAAAGTATTTGTCCTCTTGTATCTGGCTTATTTCACTCAACATGAGGTCGCTGTGTTGTTGCATATATCAGGATTTAATTCCTTTATATGGCTGAATAATATTCCATTGTATGTATATACCACATTTTTTAAATCCATTCATTGGTTGATGGACATCTGGGTTGCTTCTATCTCTTGGCAATTGTGAATAATGCTGCTATGAACATCAGTGTGCAAATATCTGTTCAAGTCCATGCTTTCATACCTTTTGGGTACATACTTAGAAGTGGAATTTCTGGGTCATATGGAAATTTCTATAATTAAATTTCTGAGAAACAACCAAACTGTCTTCCACAGCGGCTGCATATTTTTACATTTCCACCAACAATGATTGCTCCTATTTTTCCACATCCTCTCCAATACTTGTAATTTTCCATTCTTTTAATAGTGGTCATTCTAGTTAATGTGAAATGGTATCTTATTGTGTTTTCAATTTGCATTTCTCTGATGGCTAAGGATGTTAAGCATCTTTTCATGTACTTTTTGGCCACTTACCTGTCTTCTTTGGAGAAATGTCTGTTCAAGTCCTTTGCCCATTTTTAAATTGGGTTTGTCATTTTAAGTTGAAGGAATGATTAATACATTCTGGATATTAAACCCTTATGTGATATGTAGTTTCCAAACATTTTCTCCCACTGTATAGATTGTTGCTTTGCTTTTGTGATAGCATCCTTTGAACAAAAGTTTTTAATTTTGATGAGATCCTGTTTATCTATTTTTTGTTGTTGCTTGTGCTTTGTGTGTAAAGAAAGCATTGCCTAACACATGGCACTGAAGATGCTTCCCTATATTTTTTCTTCTGGGGGTTTTATAGTTCTGGATCTTATATTTAGGTCTTAGATCCTTTTCAGTTGGTTTTCATATATGGTGTGAGGTAAGGGTCCACCTTCATTCTTTTGCTTATGGACATCTGGTTTTCCTGGTACCATTTGTTGAAGCAACTTTTCTTTCCCAATTGTATGTCTTTATCTCCTTGTTGAATATTAGTTGGCCATAATTGTTTGGGTTGATGTCTGTGCTCTCAATTTGTTTCCATTGTTTTATATGTCTGTCCTTGTGTCAGTACAATGTTATTTTGATTCCTGTGACTTTGTAATAAATTAAAAGATCGAGAAGTGAGTCATCTAACGTTGTTCTTCTTTTTGAAGATGGCTCTGGCTATTTGGGAATCCTTACCCTTCCATATAAATTTCTTGATTGGCTTTTCATTTCTGAAAAAAAAAAAAAAAA
>JAQZBX010038674.1:0-23337 GCA_029593785.1 Cabassous unicinctus | reverse complement strand
GTTTGGCCCAGTTCTTGGAGGTTTTCTCCAGGCAACAAAAAAAATTGAGTTCACAGGGGCTGCTGAGAGCCTGGCAGGCTTTTCTTGTTTTGGTTTGGATTAATATTTTATGTGAAATAGCTCAAGGCCCACTAATTAAGCCCAGGGACTCAAAGTTCAGGGAGAAAGGGGATTTGGCCCCCAAACATAACCAAGTAACAGGGACATCTGTGGCCTTGGGAAACCTCAAACCACGTCAATTTTATCACTTTTGTATTGAGAAGGGCGTATAGAAAAATAAGTTGGGCAACCTCTGTGGAAAGCAATTTGGAGTTATTTATCAAAATTTATAAAGTTCATCCGCCCCAGTCAAGATGCTGGAGATGTTTCAGGGCTCCCCACAAGGAAGTTTAGAACAATCAGCCAGAACGGGCAGAAATGTCTTTCTCAAAGGTCCAGAAACCAGTTCCAGTACTGTGATGGCAGGTCAAGGGCTGGGTCAAGAAGAAGGCTGCTTGAAAGCCATGGGCCCTCCTGCCTGGCCTGTCCCCAGCCGTCACCTCCAGCTTGGCGTGGAGCCAGCCCATGCTCCCAGGCAGGTCCCGGGGCTGGTTCTGCAGGGGTGGAGTGAGACTCGTGCACACACTGGAAACGAGTATATCTGCCCCACCTGTCGCTGGTGGCGTAGGGACCCGCCACCCCAGAACCTGCCCTGCGTGAGGAAGGCAGCTCACAGAGGGCACCTGCAGAACGCCGTGGGAAGCAGTCAAGTCTGCTGCTTGGGGCAGGCGGCTGCTGTTTCCTAGGGAAGAGGGGCTGTTTGGAAACTGTAAACAGGGCTTCCCACAGGTGCAGGCCTGAGACAAGGCGCAGATGCAGAAAGGATCAAGGAGGCCCCCACACGTGGGCCTGGGCTACTCTCCAAACCCATTGTGTGGATAAGCTCTGAAGAGGGCACTTCTACAGGTCAATCGGCAAAGATTGTGTGGTGGTTTGGAGCCATCTACCCCAGAAAAACATGTTCTTAAATGTCATCCAGCCCTGTGGGTGTGAACCCATGGTAAGTAGGACCTACTGATGAGGTTTCTTCAGTTAAGGTGTGGCCACCTCAATCAGGATGGGTCTTAAATCTTTCACTAGAGTCCTTTATAAGCAGAATGAAATTCAGACACACACAGAGAGAGAAAGCTACAGGAAGCAAGAAGCTGAAAGAAGGTCAACAGAAAAGGTCAACAGAACCCAGAAGAGAGGCCAGGAGAGTCCGCCATGTGCATTGCCATGTGACAGAGGAGCCTAGGACCAGGGATCACTGGCAGCTGCCCCGGAACACCAGTCTTCAGGAAGAAAGCATCGCCTTGATGATGCCTTGATTTGGATTTCTATTAGCCTCAAAACTGTGAGCTAATAAACTCCCATTGCTGAAGCCAGTCCATTGCGTGGCATTTTGCTTGAACAGCCAAGGAAAGTGAAACGGGCTGGGAAAGGTGTTTTCCTTCCTACCCCTCTTTCTCCTTCTTTGCTCCTGGCATTCAAGGAAAGCACTATCATAACACAGGCTGGATATGAGCTTCAGGAACAGATGCCTCAGAGTCTAAATTCCAGCAATAACACAACAAAATATCAAAATATCCAGGTTTAACAAAAATTAAAAACATACAAAGAAACAGGAAGTGACGGCCCAAGGAAAGGAGAAAATTAAAGCATCAGAAACCATCGGTGAGAAGGACCAGACCTGGAACATCCCACAGACTTTTAAAAAATGGTCCTATAAGGATTGGTTCATGACCATTTTCATCTATCTAGTGCCAAGCTTTAATCAAGAATAAAGCATTTAAAAGACAAAAAAAAAAGGCCCTAAATATGCTCAGAGTTAAAAGAAAACATGGACAAAGAACTAAAGAAGTCAGGAAAGTGATAGATTAACACAAAGAGAATATCAACAGAGAGAGAAATTACAGAAAGGAACCAAATAGAGCAGAAGACCACGGTAACAGAAATTTAAAATTCCCTAGAGGGGTTCCATAGCAGATTGGAGCTGGCAGAACAAAGAGAGAGCTGGAAGACAAGATGATTGAAACACTTGGTCTGAGGAGCGCCTAGCTTATAGGAATATCGTGAGGATTGGCAGCTAATAATGACACGTCAGTTAGGGCGCTTGTGGTGGCACGTGACAGAAAGCCAACGCAAGCGAGTTTAAGCGGAAAAAGGAGTGCTTGGGTCCCGTAGAGGAGACGCGCAGGACCAGGGCTGCCTTTCTGAACAGCGCGTCGCAGGTCTCAGATGATGTCACAGGACCCAGTCTCTCGCTCCGTGTCCCGGTGCTGCTTCCCGGTTGGCTCCGTGCCCGAACAGGTTCCCCTTTCCAGCACTGGGCACGTACCCAGCGCATCTGGGGTTAGCCCAGGAGACCCAGGGGGCTTCAAAGCCAGCCCAGGCCATGGACTTGTCCTTTCGCCAAATTTCCCCTAATAAGGGGATGCCTAGGTGAACACACTCTGCATCCTCACCAGCGTTTGGGGTTCTTTCTTTTTTTGAATTTTAGCCATCCTGATAGGTGTGTAGTGGTAAAAGGCTGTGGTTTTCATTGGAATTTCCCTAATGGCCGATGGTGTTCAACATCTCTTCCTGTGTGTATCTGCCATCTGTATATCCTCTGGTGAAATCTCTTTTCACGTCTTTTGCCCATTTTCTAATTGAATTATTTTTACGTTGAGTTTTGAGAGTTCTTCGTAGATACTAGTCCTTTATCAGATGCGTGGCTTGCAGATATGTTCCTCCATCTGTAGCTTGTGGTTTCATTCTTGTCACAGGAGCTTTCACAGAACAATGGCGTTAATTTTGGTAAAGACTGTTGTAGTTTCCTAAAAGCTGCTGGAAGCAACATTCCAGAAACGGGTTGGCTTTTACAATGGGCAGTTATTAGGTTAAAAGTTCTGAGGCTGTGAAAGTGTCCAAATCAAGGCACCATGAGAGATGCCGTCCCACCCAAGGTCGGCCGCTGGCGATCAGGCACGTGGCGGGGCATAGTGGCGGCTCTGCCCAAATCGAGGCATCAAGCGGAGCTCTCTCCCAGAGCTCAGCTGTGGCCATCAGACCTACCGCGCACCTCTCTGCTCTCTCCCAGGCCTCCCTCTCAGCCTCTCGGGGCCTCTTTCTGGGTCTCAGTGCTCCACTGATTCCAGCCTCCTGCCTCCGGGACCTGTCCCTCAGCCTCTCAGGGTTTCTCTGTCTGCTGAGTATATACCTAGGGACGGAATTACTGAGATTCAGAACGTGCATAAGTTCAGTTCAGTACAAACTGCAAACAGTTCCCCAAAGTGACTGCATCAGTGTATTCTGCCACCAGTTGTGAATGAGACCGCACTGCCCCACATCCTCACCAGCACTCGTTGTCTGTCTTTTTAATTTTAGCTTTTAAGAAAATCTTCCTTGCTGTTGGTTTTGGTCTCCCATTCTCCCTGAATCCTACCTGTGTTCTCCATCACTAATTTTTTTTTAGGAAGTACTGGGGGTGGAACCCGGGACCTCATAATGTGAGGCAGGCGCTCAACCACTGGGCTGCACCCGCTGCCCTCCATCACTTTTAGCTTTTCCTCCCAGGTCAGCCTGTGAGGGGTCAGGCTGCCCTCTGCTCTTTGTCCAGTCATGGATTCGGATGTGGGAAAGGGCAGCACCGTCACCAGACCCTGGGTTGTGCTCCTGACCCCTCTCCTGGGCTGACAGATCTCTATTAATCCGTGCCGTTAGGGCCGAAACTTTCCTCTCCCACCTTTGGCTGACCCCACTGTCCAGCCCCTGTTCCCTCGCGTGCCTGCTGGGTGACAGTGCTTGGCCTGCCCGGCCGCCACGACCAAGCAGAGGCAGGAGCTGTGGCTCCCAGGACATCTGTTCACGCCGCAACTGAATAAGTATTGCCACCGGTGGGCCGCTGTCCCCACACAGGGATTACGACGACCCCACCTTCAGGAAGCTTCCAGCCACATAGGGCAGAAGGAGAGAAGCTTGGACAGCAGTGCCAGGACGGAGAGCAGCACCCAACACCGCTCTGCTCGCCTGAGAAGCGCTTCCTGCTGGCCGTGCTCCGCGTACTGCGGAGACAAAATCCAGTACGAAATCATTCCTGCCTTCAAGGGGCCCCGGCGTCGTGGGGCGACGTGGGGCAGTGGGGCAGGGAGGCACCCAGCACCACAGGCCGCCTCGCTGGCCGGGCAGCACAGGGCCCTGTTGAAGGGTGTCGGGCACAGAAGGCCCAGCTGTGACCACTCGCCTGGAGGAAGGGCAGAGGGCACCCGGAAGTCTCTGCGCTGAGCTCAGGACTGTGAGAAGACGCTGCACGTCCACAGCCCCAGGTGCCCACGAGCCCAGGACCTCACAGGCCGCCATCGTGGCCCTTCTCTCCTTGGAGCGTGCTCCGCTGCCCTGCGTGCTTCCAGTGCCCCGGCCGGCTTAGCCCAGGCGCCAGCTCAGCCCCTGCAGCTAGGGCGAGGCCCCATCCGAGGCATTTACTCCCAGAGGGGGGGCTTGCTTAAGGAATCCGGGGTGCCGCTTTCAAAAGAAGGGGCAATCGTCGCTGGTTAACAGCAAAAGCGGATCCGCTGTAGAAAATATCAGAAACTACTCTTCTGTTCTAAAATAAACCTGTTTTTCCTTGTTAATGTTTACTCTGGTAACATATGTAAACATGAACTTAACATTTAAGCACTTTCAAGCACACAATTCAGTGGTGATAGTTACATTCCCAAGGTCGTGCCACTATCACCACCATCCATACCAAAACCCTTGCTTCACCCCAGACAGAACCTCTGCACCGCAAAGCATTAACTCTCGGTTCCACCCCAGCGTTCCGCTCTCTGAGTGCGCGCCCTCAGTATTTCCTGTAAGTAAAACGCGCCTGTTTTAGAATGGAATCTCTAGCCTGCAGGTGCCAGGCTTCCATCTGGTTTGGGGTCCATTTGTGCACGTCCTCTCTGAGGACTTCCTTTTTCTCTCTATCGAGTCTACTCACTAACTGGGGAGGAAATGTGTGTACATTTTAAAAACCCACTAAAAAAGTGTTTGCTGTGCTCTGGTGTTCAGAGCAAACGGTCGGCAGCTTTGGGGAAAATTCCTGAACTGGCTGCAGGCTCAGCGTCCACCCGCAGTGGCCCAGGCTCAGGGGAGGAGTCGGGCTGACCAGCCCGCGACCCGGCTCTGGCGCAGGAAGCTGCCCCTTCCCGCCCAGTCACGAGATCCCAGGGCCTCTCCCTCCTGCCAGACGGAAGAGAGAGCCAGCGGCGAGGCGGACGTCCTGGGGAAGCCGACAAGGACAGGCTGCGTGGAAGGCAGAGCGCCGGGGCCCCAGGCCTGGCAAGGCCCAGGCGGCGCTGGAGCCGGGGCCAGCAGGGGGGCAGGGGGCCCGGGCCCCAGAGCGTGTCACAGGCAGGTCCACGTCCCAGGTCCACATGTGACAGGACCACGCTGCCGAAGCCGAGCAAGCCTCAGGCAGCCAAGGCCACGCCTGAGTTCCCACTCATTCCAAACCCCAGTTGATCATCCCCCCGTGAAGGCTTCGCGGCCGATTCCAGCTTCAGGGGACACAAGAACTTGCTTTTGTTAAATAGGGGCGCCTGGCGTCCCCAGGTGACCGCACTGCTGAAGTCTTTATCCAGTGATGTCGTCCCTCAGCAGCACCGTGTAAACAACAGGATTCAAACGCCACGCGGGTGGACGTCACACCCTCCCTCCACGCGCTGCTAGTTGCCCAGCTCCAGGGGGTGCCATCCGCCCGCCTTCCGTGGGGGAGGCCGTGCCAGCCCCAGGGCCTCTGCCCACGGAGGACAAGGTGGGTCGGCGGCCCTGGCGTCGAGCAAGCTCGGCCTGCCTCTCTAGGTGGGATCGAGCCTCGGCGAGGCGGCTCCTCGGTTGATTCCGGAAGATTCCACCAGAGTGACCCTTCAGGGCTGCACCTCCACCACGTTCAGGGGTTCAGGGAGCTCGGCTCTCGGTGCTCAGCAGGTGCTGTCCCTATCAGAAAGCGAGGGGTCTCGGGGCTCCTGTGACAGCCCAGGCTTCCCATGGGACACCCATACGTACGGCGCCATCTTAGGCCATCTTCTGAGGATAGACGGGGCAGAGACGGAGAAGACCCTGTCACTTCTGTTCCTGCCCCAGCGCCCATGGTCAGACCAGCACCAGCCGGTCCGCGGCCACTGCCCAGTGGCTCAGAGCTGCCAGCCAGGCACAGGTGAGGGCAGGGGCTGCAGCCGTGGGCCCGCCGAGTCCAGGCAGGCCTCAGCAAGGGGCAGCCACGGCTCTCCAGGACGCACAGACCTCTGACGGGCGGCAATCCTCGTGGCCAGCAACCGGGTGGTGGGACAGGCCGCATCAGGATTTATCAGACCCGTTCCACAACCACGGCCACGTCGCTGCCACGAGCGCCGGTGATGACTTCCACCCGTGAATCTTACATCTCAGACAGCCAAGACGGATGACCCCCAACTGAAAAGAGACGTAAGGCTGATGAAAAACAGGCAGGCTGCTCGAGAATGTCGCAGAAAGAAGAAAGAATATGTGAAATGCCTGGAAAATCAAAATACCCCTCTACTAGAAGGGGGAGCGGTTGTAGCTCAGTGGTTGAGTGCCTGCTTCCCATGTACATAGTTCCAGGTTCAATCCCTACTGCCGCCTTAAAAAAAAATTAAAATTAAAACTCTAATAGAAGAGTTAAAATCCGTGAAGGATTTTTATTCCCATGGAAGTGTTTGATTCTTAGGAAAGAAATATTTTTGTGGACTTTCCTAAAAGTTAGATGGATCTCTTACATTTTATAAATTAAAAGGTGAAAACTGAAGCCTTTTATTTAGGCTTTTGCAAGTCAAAGATAAATATCTTATGAAAGAAATCCGGTGACAGAGGATAAAATGGGAAATGCCCTCAAGGAAGCTCTGGCACAATTGGAAGCTTTAAAACTTGAACTTATCAAGAAACAGGAAGTGAACTTTCAACAGTTTGAATTTTCTAAATAACAATAGTTGTTAATAATCCAAAACTGGCTGATAAAATGGAAACTTGGTAAAATGAATATTTTTAATATATCAATTTACCCTATGAGTTTGCATTTCTCAGTGTGTCCTGAAATTTATCATTTTCAATTATGTTTGTGTATGCACATGTATATTCTTATTTCTGCCAAGAGATTCTAAATTACAAATTTAAAAGAAAAAACTAATACATAATTAAATATATTAATTATGGGGGGTGGATGTGGCTCAAATGTTTGGGCATCCTTCTCTCATATGGAGGGACCTGGGTTCGATCTCTGGGACCTCCTGGTAAAAAAAATATATATATATATATATTATGTATCCTGATTATATATACTTGTCCTATTGACGTGTCTTTTAAATGGGATTTTAAAAGGGTTTTTAAGATTGAGTTAATTATTTTTGAGGCCTTATCCTAAAAGGCATCTAAAGTTCATGAATGGAGTTGTGGTGACTTTGCAGCATTTTATTAGAATTGAAGAGAACTATTTAAAAATTTGACACTTTTAAATAGGTTGATTTTGGTTGCTCTGGGAATGGTGATTTTCTACAAATATATGATAAATTGTGTTTTGATTATATGTTCTATATGCAATTGAATGTACATTAATTAGTCTGTTTTGCTTCAATAGAATGGAATGTTTACAGGTCCTTAAAATGATATTATAGGATATTTTAAAACCCTCTGAAGATGGGGAAGCGGGTGTGGCTCAATCGATAGAGCTCCCATTTACCATATGAGAGGCCCCAGGTTCGCTTCCAGGCGCCTCCTTGTGAGGGCAGGCCGGCCCGCGCGGCGCCGTGGGCTGATGCAGCAGGACCTCACAGCAAGGGGGAGATAAGCAGACACAGAAAAAGCACACAGCAAATGGACACAGCAAACACAAGCAGCGAGGGGGGGATAAATAAATAAATAAATAAATAAATAAATAAATAAATAAATAAATCCTTAAAAAATAAAAATAAAAAAAAACCCTCTGAAGATGCTTACCAAAGTTTTTTCCAAGAGAATTTTATGATTGATTTAATGTAGGGTTTAATCACATTTAAAAATAGATGTATAGTTATTTGGGCAATTTTATGTTACAGAGTATTTTGTAATGTAGTGAATTGTACCTTTATAAGAAAATTGCCTGCATACACACACACACACACACACACACATATATATACATATATATATTTTTTTTAGGAGGTACCAGGGATTGAACCCGGGACCTTGTACATGGGAAGCAGGTGCTCAACCACTGAGCTACACCTGCTCTCCTGCCAATATATTTTTATAGCTAATCTTTATAAATTCTAATGTTGAGTTTTTAATGATTATTTTCTATGTTTATGTAGTTTGTTTAGTAAAAATAAATATTTTGCATCTCAAAGTATCATTTTTATATCATGGGAAGTTTTCAGATTAGCTGATGTTGGAATTGCAAGTCTTATATTCAGTTTAAAGTTAAACACCAGTATTTAACTTCTGTATTCCAATCTGTATACATTTTGAAACTGTACTACAAAACAGTGGTATGCTCCTTATGCAATATGTATCATATTATCTCCTATAAATTAAAGGATATTTGATAAAAAAAAATTTTTAAAAGCACAAGCAACAGAAGAAAAAATAGATAAATGGGACTTCATCAAAATTAAAAATATTTGCACATCAAAGGACTTTATTAAGAAAGTAAAAAATAGAATGGGAGAATGGGAGAAATTATTTGGAAGCCATATGTCTGATAATCATTATATATCCAGAATATATAAAGAACCCTTACAACTCAACAGCAAAAGGAAAAAACACCCAGTTTAGAAATAGGAAGGAGAGTGACATCCTCAACATGGTGACATAAGGCAACTCCTGGAAAAGTCTCTCCTCAGAATCAACAAGTAAAAGGACAAATCCTACTGGATTAGAACTCTGGAGGACGATAGAGACTGGAGAAGAACTCCACAAATGCTGAATCAAAGAAAAAGAAAAAGAATCTGCAAGATCAGGTAGGAGACTTCCCACCTGGACTCTCTGGTCCAGACCCCTCCCCCCACTCTGTCCCCACACAGCTTGGGAGTCACACACAGTCAGCACGGTCAGGGTCCCTCCAGCTGTGGACACAGACCACAGAGCTACTCACAGCTGTATGTTAGAACCCCACATCTGCAGAGACCCAGAAGGGAGCATAAGCCACTGAGGAGTGCCATATGCAAAAGGGCCCCCAGGGGAAAAAATGAGAGAGACCACAGCATAACTGTTGGCAAGAACTGCGTACACACAATCCAATCTCTGCTGAAACACCTAAATGCAAAATGAACCTTTCTGAATTGACCCACCTTTCTGTATTGACCCTGTCTGGGTCCCCAGGGTGGGATAACCCAATGGGGAAGAAACAGGAAGCAGAGAAAAAGGTGGCAGGGGGTGGGGAGGGGAACTGAGCTGCCATAAGACAGGACAAGTCCCAGAACTGAAAAGTATAAGTAAAAGAGGGCACTGAGTGAGGGAGAGAATTTAAACAAATCACAGGAGCTGGGGAGAAAACTCTGCACAAAAACAAACAGAACAGATCAAGATTCCCAGAGAAGGAACAGAGGAAAGGAAGCTTCCTCCTGGAGGTGAAACAATTGCACAAAAAGTGCAATCTTGAAAATTATACCACATTTCCAGGGCAAGAAACAGATGAAGAAGAGCTAAGAAAATCTTAACGCTTAAACATGGGCTACTCTAGAGGTCCAGAATAAGTTGGACCAAGCAAAGAAGAGCCTTAATTCAAAGCCAATCAACAATAAAACCCTAGACAAGAGGAGACTAACCTTCAGCATTAACACGTCAAAATAATCAGGTGCCCAGACATCAGCAAAAGTTACAAGCCATACTAGGAAACAGGAAGATATGGTTCAGTCAAGGTAACAAATTAAAACTTCAGAGGAAATACAGAATTTGGAACAACTGATCAAAGAAGTTCAAACAGATATCCTAAATCAATTCAAGGAGATGAAGGAAAATATGGGTGTAGAGCTAAAGAATTAATATGTGAGCATAAAGAAGAATTTGAAAGTTTAAAAAGAAGCATAAATTATGGGGGTGAAAGACACAATAATGGAGATTAAACATGCAGTAGAGGCATACAACAGCAGACTTGAACAGGCAGAAAAAAGAGTGAGTGAACTAGAAGACAAGACAATCAAAATCATTGAGTCAGAAGAACAGATGGAGAAAAGAATAGAAAAAAAATGAGCAGTGTCTTAGGGATTTGAGTGACAGCATGAAGCATACAAATATACATGCCATGGATGTCCCAGAAGGAGAAGAGAAGGGAAAAGGGGCAAAAACAATATTTGAGGAAATAATGGCCAAAAACTTCCCAACTCTTATGAAAGACATTCATGTCCAAGAAGTACAATGTACTACAAATAGAATATATCCTAACGACCTTCTCTGCAACACAAACTAATCAGAACATCAAATGCCAAAGATAAAGAGAAAATTCTGAAAGCAGCAAGAGAAAAGCAATTTGTCACACACAAGGGATCTGCAATGAGACTAAGTTTCTCATTAAAACCATGGAGGCAAGAAGGCAGTGGTATGATATATTTAAGGTACTGTTTTAGATTGTCAAAGGGCTGCCAACGCAAAATACCAGAAACTGGTTGGCTTTTATAATGGGAATTTTATTAGGGGACAATCTTACAGTTCTAAGGCCATGAAATGTCCAAATCAAGGCACCATCAGAGATGCTTTCTCACCAGAGTCAGCTACTGGTGATCCTGGTGTGCTGCACATGGCCAGGCAAGATGGAAGCCGATCTCTGCTGAGGTCTCTGCCTTAGGCTCCGGAATCTACTGGCTCCTGGAGCCCAGCTGTGGGCAATCAGGGATATGGCTTGTCTCCTTCCAGGCCTCGTCTCTCAGGCTTGGCTGTTCCACTTTCCTCCTGAGCCCATCTGTGGGCTGTCAGGCATGTGTCTCAGCTCTGCAGCCTTGAGCTGCTCGTGGGCCCAGCCCCTCCTTTCTGTGCTTCTGAGCTCTGCTGATTCTAGATTCCGGGATCTCTCAGCCTCTCAGCGCTTCTCTGTCTTCCTACAGTCCTCTCTCTCTCACATGGCAGGATCAAAATGGCAGCTTCCTTTCTCTGTGTCTCCTTTCCCTCTGTGTTCTCAGTTTATATAAGACCCAGCAAGAGAATGGAGACCTAATCTGTGTCATGTCTCACTGACTGGTCCAATCAAATGCCGTAAAGCAATCTAATCAAAGTGAATCTAATGCAATCAAAGGGCACCAGACCCACAGGAATGGATTCGTTTAAGAACATAATTTGGGGGGATTCAAAAAAGAACTTCAAACTGTCACAGGTACTGAAAGAGAAAAACTGCCATCCAAAAATTCTTTATGCAACAAAACTGCCCTTCAAAAATGAGGAAGAGATTAAAATATTCACAAGCAGAAGTTGAAAGAATTTGTCAACTTGAGACCTGCCCTAAAAGAATTGCTAAAGGGATTTCTGCAGGCTGAAAGGAAAAGACAGGAGAGAGTGGCTTGGAGCAGTATGAAGAAATAAAGATTATCAGTAAGGGAAAACGAGAACACAACATATCAAAACCTCTTGACAATGTTCTTTCTACTTCTTGTGGAATGGATTACTTGAAGAGATGGTGGGCATTGCTAGACTTGGAGATTGTGAGAGATATTCCAAAGAGGGGGTGTGCTTAACACAGGCTAATATTGGTCAAGTTTCTCCTGGAGCTGAGCTTGGGGACTTCACACCTCTTACTTCCATGATGCTAACAGGTGCCTGTGGTAAATACATTCAAAGATGATTAATTAGAATATTGTCTGTTTTTATTTGGGTTGTTTGTCTTTTTGCCATTCACTTGTAGGATTTAATTCTATGTTCTGAAAATTACCCTTACTGGATATGCAATTTCCAAATATTGTCTGCAATTCTGTAGCTTGTTTTACTTTCACAATGAAGTCCTTTGATGCACAAAAAGTTTTAAATTTTGGCCAATAGATGTCCAATTCATCTATTTTTTTTCTTTTGTTGGTTGTGCTTTTGTCATAACTAAGAAACACTGCCTACTTGAGGATCACAAAGATTCATGCCTATGTTTTCTCCTGAGTTCCATAGCTTTAGCTCTTCCATGTAGGTCTGTGACCCAGTCTTAATGAATTTTTCCGTATCCTGTGAGGTCGGGTCCAGCTCCACTCTTCTGCACGTGGATATCCAGTTGCTCTGGCCGCATTTGTTGAAAAACAATTATTCCTCCATTGACTTGTCTTAGTGCCTTGTCAAAAATCAGCTGACTGGCCGCAGCCCCGTGCTTGGACTATGTCCTGCTGCCACAAGCGCTGCCAGGATGGCGGCTCACCAGGTTGGGTTAGTGCATGTGCTGGGGGGCTCTGTGAGCCTTTTGGGTGGACAGCAGCGACTGCTTCCTGGGTACCAGATCCAAGAAACAATTAGATCATCGTGGGGTGAGTTTCTCTAAAGCATCGTGTTCTTACCGTTCCAATGAAAAAAAAAAGCTTTTTGGTGACATGGGCAAAAAGTGTAAAATGGCGGACTTGGCAAGCTTGAATATGGACACCAGTCTCTTTACAAAATGGCTGGTGAAAGCTGTTCCAAGAATATTTGTCCATGGAGATTTTATTGGAGGTACAACTGACACTCGTAGCCTTCGCAAAGAAGGGAATTGCTTCCCCTAGTTCATCAGTGTTATTTTTTAAAAAGTAAGAGGAATAATTTCAGTGATATGGGTATTCATAAATCTGCCAGTCAGATGTTTGTTATTTAAAGTGATAGTGCTTTTTAAGTAAGGGCATTTTAAATATATGTATTATTGTCATAAAAAAATATAAGATGTAAAAAATAATGAGCAATAAATCCCTGCAGCAACCTCAAACAAACAAACATACAGCAACAACAAAACAACAATTGACCGGGAATGGGAGGTTTACTTCTGCATTCTCCATCCTTTTCCATTGGTCTCTATGTCTATCCTTATGCCAGACCCACACTGACTTGTTCACTGTAGCTTTGTAGTGAACTTTGAAATCAGGAAGTGTGCGTCCTCCAACTGTTCTTCTTTTTCATTAGTATTTTGTTTATCCTGGATGCTTTGACTTTCTCTATGAATTTTAGGATTGGCATGCCAATTTCTGGGGGGAAAAAGCAGCTGGTATTTTGATAGGGGTTGTGTTGAATCTGTAGAAGATTTGGAGAGTATTGCCTTTTAACAATATAAAGTCTTCCATTTACTTAGGTAAACATTCTTTCAATGATGTCTTGTAGTTTACAGTGTACAAGTCTTTTACTTCCTTTGTTAAAGTTATTTCTACATCTTTTATCCTTTTTGATGCTATTTTAAACTGAATTGTTTTTCTTAATTTCATTTTTAGATTGTTCATTGCTAGTGTATGAAAATAAATTGACTTTTGTATATTGACCTTGATTTGACCCTCCTGTGCAATATTTTGTTTCATTTTTATTTTTGTTTTTTGTTTTTCTTTCCCTGTGCAATATTGAATAGAAATTTCGAGACCAGACACCCTTCCTTGGCTTTTTCCTGATCTTGAGTGGAAAGCATTCACTCTTTCACCATTAAGTATGATGCTATCTGTGGGTTTTCTTTTTCTTTTTCTGGAAAACCATTTGATGTTTTATTAGCAAACTAAGACTAGTTTACATTACAGTAAGAAGAAAAACTGTTGAGAGCAACCAAGATTTCCTACTCGACACATGTCATTTTGAGTTGGCTGTGATTTCCATCCACAGTCAGTGCCCACATGGGCACTGCCCAGGATGCTGGAGCAGCCTGCACATGGGATGTTACTTGTTCTCATGGCAGAAGGATAAGATGTTATGAAGAAGTTCTCAGGTGTTGGCTCCCAAACCATAATTTACGGGATGCAGCACGTTACTATGTTTCACGACGCCGTGAGCCTCCTAAGAGTTGGGCGGCGTTATTAGATCACATCAACAACAGCGTGGACTTCTGCTGGATCTTTCCTCACGATATTGCAAAACGCTTTCAGGTAGCATCATCCCAGTTATCTTCTCACATCCTGAGGAAGTGGGGAGCAGCGGAAAGTCTCTTTGTCGTAACCCCACAAGTAGGGAGTTCAAGTACAGAGAGGCTAAATAGAGCTCACAGAGAATTCACACCAAGCCTGGAATTTTGTAACTCAATTACCTTTACATTCTAAATAAGATTCCAGTCTCCTGGGGGCACTCGTATTGACTCTGAGAAACCATGAAAGAGTCTCTGCCCCAGCCTTGTCTGCTTTTCCTAGAGTTAGTGAGGAGAGCGTTTGGGGTGATGGGAAGGGAGGGTGACCCAAGTCAGGGCTGACCTTTGGCTCTGCCACTTACTAGCTTAGAGACCTAGGGGAAATTGCTTAACTCGGTTTCCTCATCTATAAAAAGAAACAATTATCGTACCTGCCCATGGCGCCATTTTGACAATTAGATAAGCTAATGTAGGCAAAGGGCTTAGCTCAAGACAGAGAGGGGTAATTACTATCAGTAGTGGTGATTGTGCTAAGGTGAATTCCTCTTCAGAATAAATGCAGATTTCAAAGTGGATGCTAACCTGGGCTCTAGCCATTGACGCTGCCCAGATTATAGAAGACCTGCTAAGACGGAAGGCAGAAGAGCTGATATAGGGGAAAGGGGATGTGGTAGTCTGAGTGGAGAGGGAAAGCAAGGCACAATTCTTTTGAAAGCGATAGCTAATTACAGATTATTGTTTAGGATGCTTTCGGTGTACCTTGAAATAGTTTAAATGAGAGGATTGGGCCATGACAAGAGGCAGGGCGGCTTCCGGATTGATTAGTTCATTAAGTGAAACATTGTCAGGGATGCAAGTTATCCACATTTCTTCGTTCTGCCATATCCAGTGGTCATGTTTGCCTTTACATTCACAAGACAATCACCACATCCTAGGACTACCAACAGCTCTGATGAAGTCCGGAGGAAGACGAGGGGCTCTCTCTGCTCTATGTTGTAAAGAACGAAACCTTTCCCAGAAGTGTCCACATTTCTCCCAATATCCCATTACCAGAACTTGCATCCCGTGTTTGCTCCTAAACCTGAAGCTGAGACCATCATATTAGCTCAGATCCATCAAGATTCTGCTTCTAGGAGAGGATAGAAACCCGGGCAAAATCGGGTTCTCTTAGCAAGGGTAGTCGTTTCCTATCACTGCCAGAACAGAGTACCGCAAACTGGGTGCTTTAAAACATTAGAAATGTATTCTCCCACGGTTCTGGAGGCTAGAAGTCCAAACCCGCGGTTTCAGCAGGGTCGGCTTCTACCAGAGGCTCTGAAGGAGGGTGCTTTCTGCGCTCCCTCCGAGCTTCTGGGGTTCGCTGGCAATCCTCCGTGCTCCTGGGCTTCTAGACCCATCGTTCCGATCTGTTTTGGTCTTTACATGGTACTGCCCTCTCGGTGTCTCCGTGTGCTCGTCTCTTCTTATCAGGACACTTGTCGTTGATTTAGGGCCCCTCCCCCGATCCAGTATGACCTCATCTTTATTTGGTCACTTCTGCAAAGACCCTATTTCCCAATAAGGTCATGTCCGTGTGTCCTGGGGGTGAGGACTTGACATATCTTTTTGGGAGACACAATTCAACCATCAAGAGCAGGTAAGGAGAGCGGGTGTATCTCAGTGGTTGAGCGCCTGCTTCCCATGAGTGAGGACCTGGGTTCGACCCCTGGTACTTCCTAAAAACAAAAAACAGAAATGAAAAACCAACTCTCACTGGAGAGTGGGTGTATCTCAGTGGTTGAGCGCCTGCTTCCCATGAGTGAGGACCTGGGTTCGACCCCTGGTACTTCCTAAAAACAAAAAACAGAAATGAAAAACCAACTCTCACTGGAGAGCGGGTGTATCTCAGTGATTGAGCGCCTGCTTCCCATGAGTGAGGACCTGGGTTCGACCCCTGGTACTTCCTAAAAACAAAAAACAGAAATGAAAAACCAACTCTCACTGGAGAGCGGGCGTATCTCAGTGGTTGAGCGCCTGCTTCCCGTCTATGAAGGTCTGGATTCAACCCCCAATTCCTCCTAAAATAAAAAAAGATAGGAGCAAAGTAAGTTGAAGGGGCTGTGGGGCTGCTAACAGTGTCTACCTTTATTGGACCACTTTGAGGTATAAAAGTGCTTTCTCGAAACTGTATGTATCTTGAAGCATCATATCACTGCGTGAGATGAGCGTGCACGTATGTTGTAAAAGTAGACATTGGTCATACCAAGCAAAAGTGGAGCCTTTTCCCCAGAGGCACCTTGGAGACCAATTCCTGAGACACTGCGGTTTCAGAGAGAGAAAGAGTATTTGCTTGTGCAAGCAAAGGAGATAGTGGCCGAATGGCCCGGAACTGCCTCCTTGATTTTTAGGATTTTAGGGTTTTTATGGATTCAAACAGGGAGGATAGAGTAGTTACCGTCACAGTAGAAAGCCTACACAAGGTGAGCCTTGTTTTGGAATAACCATGAGCAAGGGTTAGAATGGCCATCCCAATAGCAGGTATGGACAAGTCTAGACTGTAGAGAAAATGAACAGAGTGATAGCTAGGGTGATAAATAGGGTGGTGAACAGGGTGAGACCATTCAGCAGCTTCAGGAATTTCAGGATATTTGTGACTGGTAATATAAAGGCATCTAGATAATGGCTTAGTAATCATAATTGTTTGTTAATTCTTAACCCTCGGTTACATTAGCACATCTATGCTCTGCCCCAAGCCTCCGGGTTTCTCTCCCTCCTAACTGTGCAGCAATCACTACCTCAAGGTGTCAAACGCTGTAGTCAGAATGAGGAGGCAGGGAGAAAAGGGGGTACGCAGCCACAAGACGGGGACACTCTGCCAGAGACTCTTCTATAGGCACGTCCCTCGAGGGATTGTAACCCCAAACCATGAGCCCCGAGAGGGCCCGGGTGGGCGGCCAGGGGGCTTCCCCCCCTCTCCCAGCTGGGCTCCGGCCGAGCCTCACCTCTGTGCAGCACTGAACGTGCCCACTGGGCTGGCCGCTCTCCGGTTACTACTTCCGGGAAAGGCTAAAGCATTTCCCAAAAAAGCAGCAATCCCGGGAAGGAGCTGCTGCCCCTTCGCTCACGTTCCTGAGCCGCGGAGACCCCGCAGGGCGCGGGGCAGGTGGTGCGGTGCTGTGAGCTGAGCGCCCGGAGCAGACAGCTTTCAGCTCCTCGTCCCAGGGCGGCGGCTGCTCCTCTGAAAGTCAGGCCACGAGATTCACTCTTCCTGGCAGTAGACCTCTGAACCCCGTCCAGGGACTTTAATTTTGGCTGAAAGTAGACCTTAAGGGGGTTGAAGTTCCTCTGGCTGCACCGATTTTACCCCCAGGAGCCGCCCCGAGCCCAATGCCCTCCACAGTTCATGCCGAGATTCCCGTCCTGCTTTGGACTTGGGGATTTTTCCCACAAAAACTGTGACTTGTTCTCATATATGTAAGCAGCAAGCCTTGCTCTTCGAATCTGGAGTACAAATATTATGGTGTCTCTTGTTTCCATTTAACCACCGTAGACCCTCGATAGGCAGCAGAAAGGCCAGATTCCACTCACGGAAACCGAGAGCGAATCGCAAAAGAATAAAGCAAATTCCCTGGCGCCCCCTCCTCCTTCTTAAAGCATTTTCTCAAGAAAGCTTTGTCATTGTAAATTCTGTCTCTGCCACTTTGAGCTGTATGTAAAGCTTTTTAAGAGCTATAAGAGCCTTTTGCCAGCTTTACAATCCGGGAGCGTCTTCCTCGAGGACCTGGGGTCGCCTCTCTGGAATGTGAACCTGGAGGAGGAGCGAGCACCCCTAGCGCCCCTCCTTCGTGGGGACTTAGCGCGGGTGTCGCCTCCGACCTGCCATAGAGAGAAGGAAGGTTTCCTTGCTCCTTTGGATTAAGGCCCGATGGCCAGGAGAGGTTGCGCCGGGCTGCCTGGCGAGGTCTGCTGCTGCAGCGGGCAGTGTCCCCTGGCCCCTTCTGCCTGCGCCTCTTTAGCAGAGTGGGCTGCCCGCCCCTTCAGCTCTCACGCTCATCAGCTGAAACTGCTTCTCCTCTGCTTTCACGGCGAGGTTTTCTGGGTTGGCAGGAGGTTTTTCTTTAATTACATTTCTCCATCTCTGACTGACTCCCCAGTATCCATCCCTCCCCAAAACTCGGCCAAACCACCCCCAGAAACCCACTTCCCCTGGCCCGTGGGTAGTGTAGCAGTAGAGAGGGACGTGGCTCCAGCCCTGGCCGCCGGGGAGTGCGGGGAGGCTGCTGGGAGGCTTCGGGGTGGGGGTTCTCCCTGCTCCGGGTGGGCCCGCCTTCCTGATTGCCTCTCTCGGCACAATTACTCCTGAGTGTTCCTCACTCTTTCCTTCCTCTCGGAGGCAGAAAGGCACCAGCTCCGTTTGGGGCACCTCGCATTGAATGTGCGCAGACGACGGGCACACTGGCCTCGTTTCGGAGTCTGTCTTTTCTCCAGGTTAAGGGAAGGACGGGCCCTCCGCTGCTTGCCTCCCCTCCCTCCGATAGATTATAGACAATGCCGCTCTGACTTCAGGTTGGACGGGAGAGATTTTCAAAGCAGTTGCCTGAAAGAAGTCGTTTTGCATTTTAAAAAAAGAAACCACCGCTTTGGGATGATTTTGATTTTCCATTCCGATGAAGAAATGAAGCGAAATGCTTTCCACCCCTCAAGTGTCCTTCCACAGTTTCAAGGACCAAGGCAGACGTGGAGCTTAGCGCAGGCCGCTCCCGCGTGGCTGCACCTGCACCGCAGGCTCCCGTCTTCTCAGGCGCTCCAGGTGCGGCAGGAGTGGGAAGCGGGGTGCTCTGGGAGCGTAACGCTGGGGAGCCGTGATCAGGGGAACCTTCTTTACTCTGAAGCCAGGCGGCGACTCAAATGTGGCCTTGGAGACGCGGCGTAAAGTCAACCGCCGACAGCAGCTGCCCACAGTCGCGCCTGGTGGCGGGAGATGCCCGTCTCAGAGCTTCTGTTTTATTCCGTTAATAGCAGCGCTCTGGAAATTGCAAATCTCTACATAAGCACGCGTCCCGCTGTTACCCCTGCAGCCCAGCGCCCCCACGGCAGCGTGTGCGTAGGGCTCTTGCGAGTCTCTCTCCTAGTTTGTGCTTTCCCTAGAGGGTGAAGGTTTTTAGTTCCTTGGAAGTGGACGTCATGCTTTGAGGGTACGGATCATTTGTGAACCCCTGCAGCTTCTAACACAGCCCATGCAGGTGGTGGGTTCTGCAGTCTGCAAGGATGGATTCCTTGGAAAGGGGGTCTGGGGGTGAAGGCGGGTCCCTAGGGGGTACCGTACTCAAATGCAGTAAGCAGGACCTGGTCCCTGTCAGGAGAGGAGTGCTAGCAGGAGGCAGAGGATCTCAGCAAAGAAGGAAGGTGGGCCACTATGCCCGAAAGCAAGACTGGCCAGGGCTCCCGGCCAGCGTGTCACCCAGCCTCGTTTAATCTTGGACAGCAGTTCATCTTTTACCCCCACCTCCCAGGAGCTGGCAGTCAGAAACGTTTATGACATGCAACTTGTGTTGTTTCTTTAGTGAAGACTCAGGAGGATTAAAATAATAATAAACTGACGAAGGGAATCCAGAAAAGTACAGAAGCCACTTGAACCTAGAGCATTCTGTCCTTGCGATGGTGGCATCTATTTATTATGGAAGCACTGGGTGCTCGAGGGCCGCCTTTCTCCCTTAAGCTTCGTGCTCTTCCTGTGAGGCAGTGACTTGTGGGATGACGTGCCCAGGTCACAGGACGTGGGAGAGGCAGAACCAGGGGTGAAACACAGGCTCGCGTGCCCTCAGCCCCCTCACTCAGCTGCGTGACGTGCATTCACTCAACATTTATTGACGACCTACCAGGGACCATGCACACGCTTTGTTGCCAGGGACACAGCGATAAAAGACACGGTCCTGTCCTTTAAAGAGCTCTTCCCAAAGAAGCATCTAGACCAATCAAGGGATGGTGACAATGGGCATGGCACGGCCAGGGCGAGGGAAGTGGACGGTGCTCAGGGAAGGGGCACCTGACACAGCTGGGGAGGGCCAGCGGAGACCCCGAGGAGGACAGCCCCGACGGCGCCGTCCTCTTTCCCGCCACCGGCCAGGGACTGTCAGGACCGCCCAGGAGGGCGTTGGGTGACCGGCAGCCTGCCCTGCCGCTGTCCTGGGGCACCTACTGGCAGCCGCGCTGGCCGCCTGGCGCCTGAGCCCCATGCTCAGGGTGAACGGGAGGAGCAGGCGATCTTGAAGGGAGGGGGCTGGGCGGTCTGGGGCCAGGGGGCTCCAGGTGGCGGGAATGGCACTGGAAAGGTGGGGAGGCCTGAGAAAGGTCCCTGTGGCTGGGCACAGGTCAGGGAAGCCCGAGGAGTAGGTGGGGCCGGTCCCATGAAAGGCCACGGTGCCCTGCCGAGGGCTGTGGACCTCATCCTGAAGGCTAGGGGGATGGTTGGGGGACCTTTATACATGGCAGTGGCAGCAGAAGGCTCAGTCCTGCGGCATGGTGGAGAGCGATTAGCATGCAGGAAGTCTGGAAGTGGGGACAGCAGTGAGGAGCTGCCGGCAGTAAGCCTGGAGAAAATTGTGAAGACTTGAGAAAGGACAGTCACAGTGCGGGTGGACGAAGGGGGAGGATTCCCAGGTCGTTCAGAATCAGGGACCTGATTCCCTGGCCGAGTGACTGTGGGACAGGCAGGGGTCAAGGACGACCCGAGCCTTCTGGCTTGGGTTACCAGGACATGGTGACACCATTTAAGCCCAAACGCCACGAGGGCCGGGACGTAGTAGGCATTATCTGCACTGGGCACGTCACTAGCACCTAGTAGGTGCCCAGCATAGATTTATGGGGCGAGGGATACCGGTGAAGTCGGGAGGGGTGGAGGAAGTTGGCACGGGCGAGGTGCTTATGAGGCAACCAGACGACGTGTCGCCTGCAGGGCTGGAGCTCAGAAGGGAGGTCTGAGCTGGCGTGTAGATTTGGGAGCCATTGGCCTTTGCAGGCTGAGGAAGGAGAAGGGAAGCTCAAATGAAGTCAGGTCCTGGCAAAGGGATATGAGCCCTCGAAGGAGGCTAAAACCAACAGCAGATGGAGCAGATGTGGCTCGAGCAGTTGGGCGCCTGCCTACCACACGGGAGGTCCCGGGTTCAGTTCCTGGTGCCTCCTAAAGAAGACGAGCAAGACAGCAAGCTGATGCGACGAGATGTTTCAACGAGATGGTGCAATGAAGAGACACAATGAGAGACACAACAAGAGGGAGCAGATGTGGCTCAAGCGATTGGGCACCTCCCTCCCACCTGGGAGGTCCTGGGTTTTGTTCCTGGTGCCTCCTAAAAAGACACAGAGAGCAGACAGTGAGGGCAAACAACAAGGGTGGGGGGAGGCATAAATAAATAAAATAAAAAACAGCAACGACAGCAGGAGGATGGCGTGGAGAGTTCCAAGAAGGAGGATGTCGCAGGCCCCTGGGAGGCGAGGCAGAATAAGGTCTGAAATCCATTCAGCTAGGCAGCCGGGGGAGCTTGCTAGGAACACTAGCTCCTGCACATGGTGAGCAGGGAAGAGGACGTAGCTGAGGCCCCGCAGGATGGGGCCTGAGAGGCAAGCCAGGCGGTGATGGACCAGATGGGCTCAAGGGAACCAGCTGCTGAATTTTCAAGAATCTTGCAAGCTGGACAAATCCTATCATATAAGCTTACAATTAAATAAATTAGACTAAAAGTAAAAATAACAGGAACTTCAACGTCTTCACTTCCCAAGTATTGATGTACTCTTATCTATGCTGTCGAGGTCATTTACATCCATTATGTCTGTCGGGTGGAGAAACGTGAGCTACTGCTCTGCATTCAGCCACATCATGTTGAGAGTTTGAAACTGGCCGTGGTGGGAGTATCTGCGCTGTGGAAATGGGCAAGCGGTACAGTGCAGGGCTCTTTCCTTCCATTTACCAGGAAACCACTGAAACCAGGAGGCCAGGGGGAGTCACCTTCCACAGAGCCCCTGGGACTCGGGCCTGACCTGCTGTGGCATCGATTCCCATCAGCCTGGTGAGGCTGGAGGAGGAGCGGGTGACGGCAGGACTTAGACCAGGGCAGCTCTTGGCTCCAGGGCGTGCGAGTGCCAGGTCTAGAGAACTTGCTGCAGGTGGTGTGGGGGCTGGGATGAGGTGGGTGAATTCAGGCCCAGAAGAAACCCAGGGTCAGAGCAGAAGCCAACCTGGTGGGTCGCCCACGCTGTGCCCTCCCCAGCTCCGACTCCCCTGGGAGGTTTCGGTGTGCCTGCAAGCCGCTGGGGGGACAGGCCGGCGCCGGCAGCATTGAGCAACCAAGCAGTGGGAAGCGAGATTTCTTTCTCTCTCTTGTAAGACCAATAAAAACAATTTTGAAAAAAATCGGATGGGTAGCATGAGTGACTTATGCGTTACTTGCTATACTTGGATGCGCAATGAGGAGGAAGAGGGGCCTTGGGAGCTGGCAGCCCCCGTGCAGGCCAGGGAGGGGAGCAAAGGCTGTGGAGGATTGAAGATAAGAGTGAGAATTAACTGGTCTGCACTGTATTTTCACCATATACGGCGATTCTCAATGAGGTCAGAGATTACAGCCTGGGCAGAGCACTCCGCTTCCTCGGCAGGCCCGGTTGCTCTGCAGAGGCATGCGTTGGACGATGCTTTAGGTAGCCAGCGACTGTCCTAGGACAGCTGACACAGCCTTTAGGTCCCCTCTGCAGTATTAGTTTCAGAGAAGACCTTCGTGTTAGAGTATTTGGGACATTCAGATAACACCGTGTATCAGGCAGCCTGATGTGCTATTTGTCGGCCGTACTTGAGTTAAAGAGCTTTCTTGAAGACTTGATATGCTCCTAGGAAAATTTCGTAGAGAGCCTTGTTTTGCATGTGCCACCAGCGTCAGGCTTCGGTTATGAGCCACCGCCTTCCGATTGTCGAAGCCAGCACAGCAGTTAGAGATTTTAAGTGTTAAAAAGAGGGTCGTTTTAAAAGTCCTGAGCCTGCAGAATGTGGGAGGGCAGCTCTAGAAGCAAGTTCTGGTTCCTATGACCTGCTGCACTGAACCGCCCTGAGCCTCGGCCTCCTCGTTTGTAAAATGGGCTGCCGGCACTTGACCAGCTCCCCAGGCTCCTGCAGGGCCCAGCGGGGCGGGGTTCGGGGCAGAGCGTTGCGTTTTATAAAGCAGGATGGACACGTGAGCGCTTGGAGCGGCTGCAGCTCTTTGGCATCCCAGGATGGGGACAGAAGAGCCCAGGGTGAGCATGTCCGGAGAGGTCAAGGCAGCTCCGGGCCTGGGATTCCCACTCCCACGGCAGAGGCCACGTGCTTGGGAGAGCTGGAC
>JAQZBX010038673.1:0-23330 GCA_029593785.1 Cabassous unicinctus | reverse complement strand
TAGGGTAGATATTAGTGAAGGAAGTGAGGAAGTGTGGTAGTTTGAGATTATTTATGAATTCCAAAAAGAAAGATTATGTTTGTAAACTGGTCTATTCCTCTGGGTATGATACCCTTTGATTGTATTAGATTCAGCTGAGATGTCTTTGATTAAATTATGTTAAGATTAGGGCTTTGATGCAACCACATCAGTAGGGTATAACTCAGTTTAAGTCCCCACTCCCTTGGTGGGTCATATAAACTGACAGTCACTCAAGAAGACATACAGAAGAAGATACACAGAGGAAGGGAGAGATTGCTCCATAGACATGGCAGAAGAGAGAACTTTGATCCTGAGGCCCCAGGAAGAGAGATGAGCCATTTGCCTGATAGTTTGTAGTACTGAGAAAGCCCAGAAAGAAGCAATCCTTATGCCAGCCTGTAACTGAGAGAGAGAAGAAGGCTGAACCTTCACAGAGATCGGCAGCCATCTTGCTTCAACAAGTGGCAACAGACTTTGGTGAGAAAGTACCTCGTATAGTACCTTGAGTTGGAATCTTCAGGGCCTTGTAACTATAAGTTTCTACCCCAAATAAATACCCTTTATAAAAGCCAACTGATTTCTGGTATTTTGCTTCAGAACCCCTTTGACTAACTAATCCAGGAAGTATTCCATGTTTTTGTATAAATATGTAGCTCCAAGTCTTTCTGGGAAATTCTGGCAAACCAAAGACCCATTCTATCTTCTGTGATTAAATGTGAAGAGGCATATCCAGTTTGTCTCACCTCTGCCCCTAATTTGGTGTTCTTAGTACATGGAAGAAAGATAAATGCTCACTGTCCTACTGTTATGGGCCGATTGGCCCCGAATCTGAACAGTCTAAGCCAATTGCTACTTTGATTGATCTTCTTGCACTTGCCATCTTCCAGAATAATTGGGTCAGTCATGAGTTGGGAGCAGAACAGAGAGGTAATACTTCTATCCTATAGAACATGAAAATGTTCCAAATGGGCGAGATGCCATGATAGCAGATGGCAAAAAGCAGCTCGCCGATTTATAGTCAAAGAATGTTGAAGCTGCAGTTTCTGTAAACCTCGTGCCTCTAAGTTTATGAGGATGAACATTTAGTTCAGCTAAGAGTTCATTAAATTTAAATTGGACCAAGAAAGGCTACAATGTATTCATCTTAGTTTGCCTATAATATTTACTGCTTTTGTGAAAAACCCAATTGCTTCTCTGGAAGTATATTCTGACATATACCAAACTGCTACATATTATTTCCATTATAACAAACTGGAAAATCAAGAAGAAATTTGGAATGTGTTCTCAAAACAAGAAAAGTTATATTTATTGAACCAGTAGTTATATTGTACTTAGCATGCAGCCGGGGATTTTTCTAAAGGCTTTAAATATTATCTCCATTCTCACTGCAACCCTAATCATGGGTATTTCATAAATGTTACCTCTTCATCTTTTTTCCCCCCAGATAGAGATAGCCACTCCCTTCTCTCCCCTCCAATAAGCACTATTTCTGCAACTTGGATGTAGCATATATCAGATTGCATTAGTGCATAGATATGTGTGTGTGTGTGTGTGTGTACCTATATCTGTGCCCACTGGACTGTGAGCTCCAGGAAGATAAGGCTTTATTTATTTTTGAATCCACAAGGACTACCACAAAAGAGGAATATAATAGGAACTCAAAATGTTTGCCTAAAGAGTATCTTAAATGATAAATAATTTTTTACCCATAACCTCACATTGGAATTTGGAATTGGATCCTACGGTGTTATGGCTTTGAGCAAGAAGGATAACCCATATATGAACTAGAGACACTACTCAAAGACACCTGGGGGGTTGACCATTAGAATGGCTGGTGCTGTCTGATCAGTACCACTGTCCCCAACATTGACATGGGGAACCTGGAAGGGGTGAGGTCAGGAAACCCCTCACTGTCACTGTCGTTTGGCTCAGCTGAAGAAAATCCTTACCCAAAGGTTCTGAGTATTTTCTGCCCCTTAATAACAGTAGTCAAATGTTATGCCTACTCTAATACATAAACATACTTTTTAGGTGATTTTATAAACAATTAAGGGGGCTCTACATCAGGAAAAAATTGTTTTTTGTATCACTGTTAGAATAAAAAATGTTAGAACATGTGTCAGAGAAGCAAAAAAACCAAACCTTTACCTACTGACATAATGAAGTATTTTTCACAGTATCATGAATCTAAAAAGCATTTGTTCTCTCTCCTTTTCATACTACCTATGGCAGTTTGAGATTATTTTATGAACCCCAAAAAGAGAAAGATTACATTTGTAAACTAATCTATTCCTCTGGGTATGATACCCTTTGATTGGATTATGTCAGTGGGGCATAATCCATGTTGAGTTTCCACCCTCTTGCTGGCTCTGATATAAAGGGAGACACAGAGACCCAGAGAAAGGAAAGAGGGAGCTGGCATATTTAATTCTGCCATGTGAGAAAAAGGACTGCTTAAGCATGAAGCCCCCAAGAGGCTGGGCCCACGCTGCATCTCATAAGGAGACCAGCCCTGCTGTCTGCCTGATAGCAAACAGATGAACTTGGCAAGTGAGTGGAACAGCGAGGACTGATAAAGGAGGCCCGGGAAAGAAAACAGCCCATGCCTGGTTGCTCAAAGCTGAGCTCCTAGAGACGGTAGATTCTGGAGGAGAAGGCAGAGACCACCGAAGGGATTGGTGGCCATCTTGCTTCACCTTGTGGCAACAATGCCAGGATCAACAGTAGCTGACTTTGATTAGAAAGCACTTTTTGCGGTGCCTTGAGTTGGGCTTTTCATGGCCTTGGAACTTTGAGCTTTTTTCCCGAATAAATACCCTTTATAAAAGCCAAGACATTCTGGTATTTTGGATCGGCAACCATTTGACAAACTAAAATACTACCTTTACTATCCCAAACAGATGAGTGTCAGTGCTCTTTTTTAATGACTCAGAGATATTGCAAAACTTTCCTCTGGAACTCCTAATAACTTCTCTTGAAATAATTTTTCCCAAGGATTTTTTTTTTGCATTGTGAAAACAGGCAATATAATGAGGTTTACAGTACCTGCTTTTTCTTTTGGAGGAATTTATGGAGTTAAACAATAACACACTTTAAGGACTATGTTTTGTAATGGATTTATTATGAAAATATTTAATGTATATTGCTGGAACCTGCAGGAAGGAGAGAAACCAGATATTCAGGCAGATGGAACTTATAGGGCCTTCTATATTTTAATCTTTTCTGCTGAATAGACACAGACTACTGAAGCAGAAACACCACCTGGTTCTGTATTTCATACCATAAATATAAACTGAAAAAAAGTCTTTCACTTTCACAGCATTATACCTAGTTATAAATTCTAAAATTAAGGTAAATATTGCAGACTCGTTTCCCCAATAGTGAACACTCCATCTTTTTTATGGAAAAATTCTAAAAATACAAGTAAAAAATTCACATTCAAAGTCATGCTTGAAGCTTCTAAAATTGGAGAAGAGAGGTACATATAATCAGTGTGACTGATTAAAATATTCATGCTAAGATATTCACCTAAAAACCAGACTCTTAGAAGGAATCTGTATATTAGCCCTGCTCCTTTTTAAAAGATAGATTTAAAATCAGATTACTTTGCACAAAATATAGTGTAATTGGAATAATTAAACAACTACTGCTACAGCAAGCAATGACTATAATTCACAGAAGGCAGCAAATTATATTGTTTAATGATGATCATTATTTGATAATGACTATTGATTGTGTAGATGACAATCTATAAGAATATTCTTCTGACATCACAATTGGGAATAATTCTTCCATTTCCTTCAAACCACCTGAAATCATAACATGACTCAGGCCATACTTTATTTCAGCCACTTATCTACTTCTGGCAGCCCTTATTTGCTGTACCAACATTTCTGGTACTCTTCAAGTTGTTAAAGTATGTCCACCAGTCCTCCATTTTCTACTCACCACCATCTCTTTTGGGGACTGCTTCCATTCTAGATCTATCCTCTTTATATCCAGCATGATACTCTTCCCCTTCCCCTACTACTATGGTCTCCAGTACTATCACTTGCCCAAATTTGTTAGCCATAAAGGTCAAAATTGCTCACCCCAATGCATAATAAATGTTTGAAAGTGAGAACACAGTGGTGAAAATGGCCCCTGATAGAGAACACACACAGTCAAGTATCACACTCATCACTGAGAACGTTTGCAGTGTGGTGTGCTAATATTCACTGATCGATTTTGAAAAGTACAATCAGACTAAGAGTATAGAATAACATTCAAGTAATAGGAAAACATATATTTGCAGAGGACCATCACTAGTATTCATATGTGTGCATATGTGTGTGGGTTGTTATATAAGCAAGTAGATAGACCTTGCCTGTCTTCACTATGAACCTTAATTCTTCCCTCCTATACTTTCTCAGCTGCTGATTTCTAATATTAGCACACACCATCATGGTGAGAACCCTTATGCCTATATCTATGAGTATGGATCATTTCATCATTTTCTGAAACCTGAAAGATATTTCTTCTAATCTCTATAAAATCAAGATATTACAATCTACTACTCATACATTTCAGTTTTCTCTCAAACTGACCTCTTTTCTTCCTACCATATTCCATTTCTCTTTTTCAAAAATCTGCTATTCTTTCCTTCTACCTACAAGCATATTCAATTCTATCTTACAAGGAAAGAAAAGCAAAAGAAACAACAGTCACCCCTGTCATCTAACCATCTGTTGAGCATTGAATCACACCCTCTGTAAAGACATGTTCAAGTCCTAACTCAGGGTCCTTTGGGTGTGAATCCATTTGTAAATAAGCCCTTTGACGATGTTATTGTTGGTTAAGTTGTGGACTCATTTGTGAATAGGATCTTCAAAGATCTCATTTAGATGAGGCCAAATAGAACCAGGATAGGCCTTAATACAATACAAATGAAGTCTTTATAAACAAAGGAAATTTTACACAGAAGTAGAAGCCAGACATCAGTGGAAACTAGAGGAGCAGACAAGGAAAGGGAGGGAGGGAGAGAGTGAGAAAGAGAGAGAGAAAAAGAGAGAGAGAGAGAGAGAGAGAGAGAGAGAGAGAGAGAGAGAGAGAGAGAGAGAGAGAGAGAGAGAGAGAGATTGATTGTGAGGTAGGACTGTAGAATGCTACAGACTCCAAGTGTATGCAAACCCTACTGATAACTTGATGTTGGAATTCTAACCTCCAAGACAATGAAACAATAAATTCCTGTTGTTTAAACCGACCCACTGTGTGCTATTTGCCATAGCAGACCTGGCAAATGAAGACATCATCTAACCTTCTTCCCACTCTCATATATATATATATTCTGTTAGATTCCAAAATCCTATGAATTGCATCTGATCATTCCTTAGCTCCGTATGGTCTACTTTATGACTGAACACTAATGAAACTCTTCATAAAAAATAATTCTTCCTATTTTTTAGATCCAGTAGCCATTTCATCTTTATATGAATGGGCTCTGCAGGAAAAATATCTCTGTTGATCATTTTTTTAATCCTTCACTATTTCCACAGAACTGCAACTCCCCAATAACCTTCCTCAGTTTCTGAATTTTCCCTGTGCTGATTCTTTAACTGTAGATATACTGTGTATCTGAAGTTCATTGGATTTTAAAGCACAAGGTTACTTTAGAAGTTATCTACTCCAGGATAAATGTGTCAAAAGTTACACCATAACTTTTACTCACAGAACATACCATAATACTCACAGAACATTTGCCAGTGTTACAAAAGCCCTTGACAACTTGTATTTAACAGTTTTCCAAATATTTTCAGAAATCTGATTCCCTCTCACTTCTTTTCATCCACATTTAAATCTTTTCTACCGGTGTTATAACTGTAAAAATTCATCCATATGCATAAACACAAACACCTGGCAAACTTTATGCTTTTCACCTTCATCTGCTTTGTAAAAAGAATAAAAGAAAACATGTTAAATCAGTAAGTGTCTTAATTCCACTGCATCCTAAAATATACATTTGCCTAATTTATCTCTCCTTGAGGCAACTCTTTTGTTTTCACATAAGGTCAGTTGAACTCCTTACAAACACACCTTAACATGCATTGATCCTCTTCTATTGGGTTCCAGGGGAAGGGCAAAGGAGAGCTTGGTTCTGTCCAACACATTTATTGAATGTCTACTGAATTACAGGAACGGGGCAAGGGCTTTTGATACAAAGAAGATCTCTGTCCTTGAAGAGCTCATAGTCTATTAGGAAAGGGAGAACTACAAATAGATACTGTAAACATAAAATATAGTCCATTACCAAATTTCTGAGAAAGTTCCACATGCTCAGCACTTTTATTCTGGTAATTGGGGATTCCATGGTGAAAAACATATGTTCCCTACCTCATGGAATTTTAGATTAGCAGAAAAGACAGACATTAAACAAATAATTACAAGTGAGAAAGGTTATAAAAGAACAAATAGGTATTATTGCTAGATTTAGCAAATAAAAAATAGGTTGTCCAGTTACATTTGAATTTTGGATAAACAAGGATTTTTTTTTTTTTAGTATATGCATGTCCTATGTAGAACTGTATTTTATAAGGGGAGAATGTAATTTGGTTTGGGAGGGTCAGAGGCTGTATATACAATAACCAGTTAAAGGAGGGGTGGTGAGATGGGGTGATGGACTCCTATTTCAGGATATCAAACAGCAAGTGGGAAGGCACAGAGATAGAAAAACACATAGCACACTCAAGCATTAATGAATCCAATGTGGTTAGATTTTAGAGTGCGAGAAGTGTGCAAATACATTTTTGAGGTAGTTATGGTCAAGATTATGTAGAATTGAGTGTGCGGTATTGATTTAGAATTATCCAAAAGGCAGTGCTAAAGATATGCTTGGATGGGATGGGAGCCCAGAAGATTTCCCAAAAGATTTCTAGGGGCTAATATGATGAATTTACCACACTCTAGTGCAGGTGTCTGTGCAATTAACAACTTTGGACCACTTCAGAGAATATTTTTAATAAACTAAAATACAATTATCAAAATATTAATAAACTGATGTAATAATTTATGTACTTTGTTAATGACACATTAGATATTGAGAACAACCAGCAGGCCTAATAACTATTGCAATTTTGAAATCTTAATGGATTTAAATATAAATTAGAGATATTTATACATATTATTAAAGAGATATGAAAACATCATGATTTCTATGGATGATATAGGCACAGATACTGCTAACTACTGTGAGTTGTTGTTTCCTTACATTCACAAATGAAGGGAATGCTAAATATCAGTTGGAGAGAATAGTGAAAATAAAACTGTATCTTTTTCATACAAGATCACAACCTTGTAAATTCTATTTATGGACTCTTGAATGCCCAAGGAACTCAAGTTGGACCCCTGCTTCAGTTGTTTCCATTATACCAAACTGGGGTGATTAATCTCCATTGTCCTACAATGTCAGGCGAGGGCTGTCTTTTTACCTAGTCTGGAAATAAGCTTTATTGAGAACCTACAATTCATAAGGCTTGACTTGAAAATGACCATTAAAGATCTGATGACCAGACTTTTTTGTTTGCTTCTGTATTTTTTTGGTGGGTGTTGTTTTTTAAACCATGTCTATTACTTCACATATTTCAGGGAAAGGAAGTTAGGTTATTCCCTTCTTAATTCTACAATGCTATTTACAAACCATTGCATTAGAAGTAGCTATTTACAAAACATTAGAAGTAGCTATTTAGAAAACTTCTAATCCTTTGAGGCTAATGCCATATGCCTCGTCTATTGGTACCATATGGCTCATTCCTGGACACATTCCTTCATTTACTGGACTCTTTGATACCTGGTCCACAATGATCTTTTCCATTCCAAGCCCTGCCATCATATTAGGAGACTGCAAAATCCCCACGGATCACCAGCCCTAAACCCTAGCTTATCAACTTCTTGACTTCACATCTAGTGGATTTTACCTCTGCTCACCATCTGCTCCCAACCCCCAACACTATGTCTTGCATAACTCAGAAATTCTCTGCCTATGAAATTTTGAATATAAAGCATTTCATCCTCTGATCACCAATCCCCTCCCCACAATTTCTATTCCTCAATTATTCTTCCTTTTCCAATTCTCAAGTTCATTACATCCATTTACTCCTGTTCTCATTATTAGCCCACTTTTGTCTCTATTTCTGCTCTAACCATCTTAGATTCAACTACTGTCATGCAAATATTCTCCACTTTCTTTTCTCCTATCCTTCCATCCAATTCATCAGGCAAGGTCAGCTATCTGCCTTTGCCAAAAACCACATCTTGGTTGCTAAGTGCTACTGGGGAAAAACATAATTGTAAATAGTATTGTCGCCTACCTGGCCTCAACTTTGAGTGATGCTGGGCAGTTCTGCTCTATTTCCCTCATCAGATTTCTCTTCTGCTCTCCAGATTGCCCACTTAAATCTTATTCATCATGAACCCTCTGTTTCCTCCCCGCACCATGACCTTGCTTTTACAGAGAAAATGGAAGCAACTAAGTAACTTTCCACACTGTGCTAAAATTACAAACTTATCTGCATTTGTCACCACTCATTTCCTTCCCTCCCTGTTATACTGGGAGAGATGGCCCCTTCATAAGGATGAATTCCTTCATGCATGGGCAAGATCAATCTCCCACATTCTTAGGGATTCTGCTTTGGTGATTCTCCCCGTTTCTATCATGGACCTTCAATAAAAAAGACAATTTTACTGGTGTCTTCAAATTACAAAGAAACCTCACCTTTTCCTCTACCATCACGTTTTGCATTTACCAACCCAGTTCCCCTTCACTATAAAACTAGACTGTGAACAAGTTAACTAAAGTTGTCTTTTCTATTTCAACACCTCCATTCACTTTTAGTTCATGTTTAAAAGAATTTTGTGATATCAAAACGTTTGAAGAAAAATAATATTTCACATAAACTGTATTATTGCTTTGCTGTTAAGGATTTTAGGCATGTTTCTGATGCCCAGACTAATGTACAAAAGTAAATTTATTTCCCAAGTTAGAGGAAATAACTCTTTTATAGCCTTGATCCCATTTATGAAGAGACAATGCAATTTACTAAATGGTGCCCCTGTGACCTGAGAGGTTAATTTAGTTCAAACATGCAAATACTTTTTAATCTCTGTTGAGAAGTTGATTCACTATCTAGTATGGAACTCTAGTGACCTGCATCAGACCCATGTGCACTCTTTCATGTAGAAAGAGTGAATTTATCCACATTCTCCTTCAGCCAACTTCTCAAGGTAAATCTGAGTGCAAATTCAGAGTTAAACCTTTGGCATCCATGAGCAACTTCACTGACAAGCTTATGTATGAAGAGGCTAGAGCCAAGGTATGTAATCACTGCTGAGAATAGAAAGCCACCACAAAATTGCTGCTGAAGACAATGAAGAGTAAGTCTATAAGAAGGTTATGTTCTGCAATATTTTTTCCTTTCATTTCTATTCTATTGTTAACACATATCAGATTATCATGTCAATGGGTATTTAAATAGATGAACTTGAACTTCTTGGGAGTCAATATGTTCATGTTAGGAAGCAGGATATAGATATAAGAATATAATGTGCTAGCACAAAGAGACGACACAAAGAGATCTCAGAGGATCACAGTAATAATATGTGCAGCCAATGTTAACACTGGGGATTAAATATAATTCTTACTGCAAAACCAAAGGAAAAATTTCCCTTCAAGGCTATGTATTAGTACCTGTCCTAATCCTGCATTGATTATTTTTCCTGAGAATAATGGGCATGGAAAAATTACCAAGCTTAAAACATATTTTGAAGAACATGCCAAATCTTATTTTTCTGCTTAATACTGTTGAACTCTTATTACCCCACATCCTGTTACCTCATTCTCTCTCTTGGGAATATTATATCCTCTGTAGAGTGCTCGTGCTCACTTGTAAATATTAAAATTACTGGTGGAGCTTTTAAATACTAGAGAGGGTTGCACTACCCACACTCTACTCCACCAAGCTTCTGATTTAGTCTATTTTGGGTGGTACAGGGGTATCTATATATTTAAAAAGCAGCTCTTCAGGTGTTTATAAGATATGTCGAGCATTGAAAATTACTGCTTCTTTAATATAAAAGTCATCCAGATCATACAAATATCAGGTTATGATATCATTATCTTAATTCCAGTTCTCATGAATGACATACAAAACCACATCATTTTAAATAATTACCATCCCCCGTATATCAACACAGCCTCTTCCTGCTCCATATTATACATGTGCTTAGTGGAAAGAAAGAACAGTCAAAAACCACATATCACTAGAAATAAACTATTTGAAATCTGATGAAAAAATTAGCTTACACAGTGACATGTTGAACCTCTTGCTGCTGTTAGACTCAGATATTGGAGATGAATGAGCACTGGTCACCACAGAATAAAGACTGCTGCCTGTCAAAAGATTGCTGGCTGTTGCAGCCACAGGACATTTTTACTTATTGGAACTACCCAGGTATAAATAAACCCCAAACTATGGAAAGGGTTAAAAAACTTACCCCCTTAGTTGGAAGAGACTCAACAATTAAATTGATCTTTTACACCTAGCTTTGCCATGAAACTAGTTGTGCCCCAAATAATCTCATTGCTTTCCTGCTAAGAGCTATTAAATATCAGCATAGAGTTATTGACCACCCCCAGGTGTTGAGCACAAATTATTTCTTGCCAGTTTCTTACTCTTTATAGGTATGTGCCAACTTTTTCTCATTAGAGATGGCTGTATATATTTAAGTATATGGGATAGAATGACAGTTTTCCGTGGAGGGATCAACTAATCTCTATTCATTCCTTTTAGAAGGAATATAGCCTCTATCAATTAGAATTGATAACATTCTCTTTGGGAAAGTGTGAAATTCCACTATAGAAAAATTACTTATTTATGAAAGTAGTTAGAATTTCATAGAGAAAAATGCTATTGGTTGAAGTATATTATTTATGGCTGAAAAAAATACTGGGAATATCAATTAATAAAAAATGTCATAGAGCTCCTGATAAGAGCTCTAGCTGAAATTACATGTGTACATCTATTTACCTAAATATCTTTCTATTAAAAAAAACATAGCCATGTTTTATAATTATAATTAATTATGTATATATGAATTAGTGCTAATTATTGGCACTAGTGCTATATAATTCACTTAGTACCTCCTATATATATATATATATAAATTAAAAATATATATATTTTTTTCTTCAAAAGATAGAAAATATATATATACATATTTTAGGAGGTACTGGGGAAAGAATCCAGGATCTTGTACATGGGAAGCAGGCAACCACTTGAGCTACATCTGCTCACCTCTTATGTCTTAAATGTGTGTTTAAACAACCTCTTTAATAGCAAACATCATCTGTAAATTAAGCTTTGTTTTAAACTTGAAGATTAACATTATACACAGAACCATATGAATGTTGGCATGATTTGAACACATTAGCAGAGTAGATATCAACTCCCTTTAGTTAAGCCTTTTCTAACCAGCACAAACTAAATGGGGAAAAATGATATTCTTAATAACATAATGGTACTATTCAAAGGATATCTCAAAAAGGTCTAATAAGTAATGAATATGACCCAAAGGCAGATATGGTGATTTCTGCCAAAGTAAAATAATGAACGCTTCAGAAAAGCAATATTTTAAATATTCATTTTATTACCTATAATATGGTGAATCTATTAATAATATACTAAAATTGGGACTGTACATGGGTTCAGAGAATTACAGATAAGACTATAGAGAGGTTAGTTTAACCACTGAATTGGGTGTTTTTCTGATTTCAAATGCAAAAGGCCGTTCCACCTCCTGACATATCACTATCACTAAAACAAAATCCCATTAGAATTAGTTGCTCCACATTGAATATCAAATGAATATCCAATTATGAATATAATCAGATAACATTAGTAGTAGCTATTCAGTACAATTTGCCAGGATTTAGCTACATGATTTTCATTACCATTAATAATATATGAAGCTAAATCTCCTTGATGTGTTTGACCCTAAGAACATCATATTTCCTACTTTAAGGGGAAAAAACACCACAGTGTACAAGTTTTTCTTCAAAAGATAGAAAAAATAAATCCAAATCACTGTAACCGATCTAGTTTTTAAAGTTTCCTTTGTGGAGCAATAAAATGATAAACATGTCATTCGTTTAGAAGATCCTGATTGCCCTGAATAAACAATAGTTCAGGTAATAAAACAAGTCACCTTCACCTGTTTTCATTGCAGGTCAGATTGCATAAAATTAAAAAAACCAAAAACACAACTATTGGCAACCCAATTCCATTGAATTTGTATTAATTTGGACAAAAACTTAATTTAATCTAAGCATATAAAATTATGCAAAATTTTTTGACTGTCCAAAATCACCAACTTGCCATTTATGGTTATGCTGAGAAAGTGAGTCAAGCCACATTGTTCCTGCAGTTCCCGCTTATCTTTCAGGTTTTCCGGTGTCCACGTTTTTTCCAAAACATGGGTTTGGTGGGAGTATTCTTCAGGGCTGGGAATTAAATTCAGAAGAAATACAAATATCTGACAGTGTGGCATTTGGTGACAAGAATATTTCTCAGCATGTATATTGCCATTTTATGGTGATTTCTCTGCATTTATCCCTCAATCTTCTGTTTACTCCTCCCATCAAACCTGCTGCCAGGAGTCTAGAAAACAACATACGTGGAGGAAGGGGATAAAAACAGAAAAATGATACCCATAGCTTCCTCTTACAGGCATACATGTTTTATTGCACTTTGATTTAATATAATTTGCAGATATTGCATTTTTTACAAATTAAAGTTTTGTGGCCACCCTGTGTCAGGCAAGTCTATAGGCACCATTTTTCCGACAGCACATGCTCACTTTGTGTCTCTGTGCCACATTTTGGTAATTCTTGCAATATTTCAAACTTTTACATTATTATTAAATCTGTGATGGTGACCTGTGATCTTTGATGTTACTAGTGTAATTGCTTTAGGGCCCGTGAACCGTACCCATGTAAGACAATGAACTTAATTACATAAATGGTGTGTGTGCTCTGACTGCTCCACCAATCCACAGTTCCCCATCTCTCCTACTCCTCAGGCTTCTTGTTCCCTGGGACATAGCAATATTGAAATTAGGCCAGTTAATAAGCCTACAATAGCCTCTAAGTGTTCAAATGAAAGGAAGAGTCATGTGGCTCTCACTTTAAATCTAAAGCTAGAAATGATTAAGTTTAGTGACAAGGCAAGTCGAAAGCTGAGATTGGCCAAAGCATGGGCTTTTGGCACCAGTTATCCAAGCTGTGAAAGCAAAGGAAAAGTTCTTGAAGGAAATTAAAAATGCTATTTCAGTGAACACACTAATGATAAAAAACAAAACAGCCTTATTGCTGATATGTAGAGAAAGTTTTAGTGGTCTGGATAGAAGATTAAACTAGCCACAACTTTCCCTTAAGTCAAAGCCTAATCCAGAGCAAGGCCTTAATTCTCTTCAAATCTGTGAATGCTGAGAGAGGTGAGGAAATTGCAGAAGTAAAGTTTGAAGCCAGCAGAAGTTGGTCCATGAGGTTTAAGGAAAGAAGCCGTGCCCATAATATCAAAGGGTGAAATGAAGCAGCAGGTGCTGATGTACAAGCTGCAGCAAATTACCCAGAAAATCCAGCTAAGATTATTGATGAAGGCGGCTACACTAAACAACAGATTTTCAATGTAGTGGAAACAGCCTTCAATTGGAAGAAGATGCTATCTAGGACTTTCGTAGCTAGAGAGGAGATGGCAATGCCTGCTTCAAAGCTTAAAGGACAGGTTGACTCTCTTATGGGCTAATGTAGTTGGTATCTTGAAGTTGAAGCTAATGCTCATTTACTATTCTGAAAATCCTAGGGCCCTTAAGAATTATGATAAATCTACTCTGCCAATACTCTATAAATGGAACAACAAAGCCTGGATAATATCATATCTGTTTACAACATGGTTTACTGAATATTTTAAGCCCACTGTTGAGACCTACTGCTGAGGAAATAAAGGTACCTTTTAAAATCTGACTGCTCATTGACAATGCACCTGGTCATTCAAGAGGGCTGATGGAACTGTACAATAAGGTGAATATTTTCATGCCTGCTAATACAAAATCCATTCTGCAACCCATGGATCAAGGAGTCATTTTGATTTTCAAGTCTTATTATTTAAGAAATATATTTTGTAAGGCTACAGCTGCCATTAATAGTGATTCCTCTGATGGATCTGAGCAAAATAAATTGAAAACCTTCTGGAAAGGATTCACCATTCTAGATGCCATTAAGAACATTTGTGATTCGTGGGAGGAGGTCAAAATGTCAACATTCACAGGAGTTTGGAAGAAGGTGATTCCAAACCTTATGGATGACTTTGAGGGGTTCAAGACTTCAGGAGGAAGTTACTGTAGATGTGATAGAAATAAAAGAGAATTAGAATTAGAACTGGAGCCTGAAGATATGATTGAATTGCTACCATCTCTTTAAAACTTTGATGAGGAGTTGCTTCTTATGGATGAGCAAAGAAAGAGGTTTCTTGATGAAGATGCTCTGAACGTTGTTGAAATGACAACTAAAGATTTAGAATATTATACAAACTTAGTTGATAAAGTAATGAAAGTGTTTTGTAGGATTGACTCCATTTTTTTTACAAATCAATTTTATTGATACATATTAATAAAGTATAAGTCCATCCAAAGTATATAATCGGTGGTATTTGGTATAATCACATAGCTATGCATTCATCATTTCAATCATTATTGGAACATTTTCATTATTCCAGTAATAATAATAATAATAATAGAGAGAACCAAACAAAACTCATCACCTCTCAATCTCTCTATGCTTCACCTGCCATACATAGCTGCTACTGTTTCCTTCTCTCTAGTTTACTTGTATTTATATTTTGTAAAATCAGTCTTATATATGTAATATCATCCATATTCGTATATTATATGAGGTTTCACCATATTATACAATCCCATGTTAATATTTTCAGCTTTCCATCTAGTAATATACATGCCCTTAACTTTCCCTTTCAACCACTGATTGACTCGAATTTTGAAAGGAGTAAAATGCTACCAAACAAAATCACCTGCTACAGAGAAATTGCTCATGAAAGGAAGAGTCAATTGATGTTGCAAACTTCATTGCTGTCTTATTGCCAAAATCTGCCACAGCCACCCCAACCTTCAGCAACCATCAACTTGATCCATCAGTAGCCATCAGCAGCAAGACAAGGCCCTCCAACAACAGAAGGGATCACAACTTGTTGATGGCTCAGGTGATGTTCAGCATTTTTAGTAATAAAATATTCTTAATTAAGGTCTGTACATTGATATTTAGACATAAGGATATTGCACCCTTAATAGACTATAGCATAGTGTAAGCATCACGTTTATATGCACTGGGGAACCAAAAATAGTTGTGGCTTGCTTTATTGCAATATTCTCAATATTGTGTGGTCTGGAACCAAATGCACAATATCTCTGAGATAAGCCTGTATATTTATAGGTTTGTGAAAATATGTTTTAAATGTATTTGTGTAAGGATTTTGATAAGATATTCTTAATTCTCATAAATCAAGAAAAAAAGAATTTCATTGCACAAAGTTATGCTGCCCATGAGGAAATGAATTAATTCTAGTTCATGGATACTTCCTTCACCAGTAAATTAGGCAACGAATATGACTTACAAACTAACTTAATAAACAATTAAGAAAACTAATTTGAAAGGTCTTTGAATATATTTTTGACCAAACATGATTAAATAATATATGTGTTTATTTTTTTATTTAAAAATGTCCATTATTTTAACAAAACTCGGTTTGATTTAAAGACAATTTTGTTATGGTATGTGGTAGACAACACATCCTTGCAAGAGACATTTTTCTGTTATGGTCTAGATAAGAATAAGCTATAAAATCCAAAAATCATTTAAGAGATTCTCATTCACTGTGGTAGGTTGAATTATGTATGCCAACAAACACATTTTACATCTTAATCTATATTCCTGTGGGTATGAATTCATTGCAAACAGGACATTTTGAAAATGTTATTTTTAGTTAAGGTGGAGCCCAACTGAATGATGTTGAGTCTTAGTATGGATTACTGGAGATCTTATAAACTGAAGGTCACAGAGAGAAGCAGGAAGTGAACTGGAAACCAGAAGAGAAAGAAGAGCACATTTCCATGTGACAGGAAAGCCAAGGAACTCCAGGGATTCACTGGCAAGCCAGCACCAGAATGCCACAGTCTTTGGGGAGAATGCATGTCTTCACCGACACATTGATTTTTGGGCTTCTAGTTGAGTCAACCCACTATGCAATATTTGTAATATCAGTGAAGGCAAACTAAGACACTCGCCTAGTTATCATTCTGAACTTAATAGACTGGGCTTGTAGAGATAGTCCAAAATCAATTTTGTTCCTGTCTTCTGTTTACAAATTCTACTTCCTCTGGAATCCTTTTCCAGTGTGATACTTGCCCAGTAACTTAAGTACTTAGTATTTGTATAATATAACTACCCTTCTCTCACCAGTGATTTGAATAAAACCCTCTTCCTTTTTTTCAACCCCTTTAGGCATTTTTTTTTTCCTCAATAGCTTAACTAGTTAAACTCCCTATGAAGGGGAGAAAACACTGGAACTGGATTCATATGTTTGTTCCATTTTTACTGCGGTAACTAGCAGGGTAAACCCTGGTAAACTCTGAATTTTGTTTGTTTTGCTTTCCCAAGGATTGAGGCAAGCTTGCACCTAAACCCTACAGGTTCTGTGAGAATGCATGGCCTGTTGAGACCTTAATTTTGGACCTCCAGCCTCCAAAACCATGAGATAATAAATTCCTGTTATTCAAGCCTACCTGTCATGGGGTATTTCTCCTAGAAGTCCTGGCAAACAAAGATAGCATCACATCTAAGCTTTTTTAAACAGAGTTTTCTTATATGTAAAAAAAGTGCATGTAGATGATTTCTAAGGCACTTTCTGGGATAATAGTTTATAAAATGCAGTGGTGAACCCACATTCATTCAAGGTAAGAAGGGCTTTTGGTTCAAGAATCTCCAATGATTATGCAAAAGAACATCACATTTCGGGTAGGTAATCAGTGTTTATGATGATCTCATTATGGCTTGTCCTGATAAACCAACTGCCTGGACAGAACAAATATTCTATTTTAACAACCAATCTTTTAATTATATGCCTAAATCTTTAATGATAGCCTGGGTGTATTTAGTAACATTTCTTGCAATGATATTGTGGTCTTTTAAGTGCTATATAATTAAAGCTTTTATACTATTGCTTACACAAATCTATAAATAATAACACTGCAAACTTCATCCATCATCTAACAAAAAGAATTACCACAAAGAAAATGTAAGAGAGGCAAGAGAGAAGGTTGAAGAGGTAGATAATGATGGAGCAGATATTGATGAGAGCAATATTAGTGATGTCTTTAGATGACTTAGACAGCCTGTCAAATCTCTTGTTCTAAATCTATAAGAAGCCCCCCTTTTATGGGCCAATGGTCATTTTGGTAATGGGCATTTAAGGTAATGCCAAATTACCTAAAACTTACAGCACTTGCTGTCACAATTACAGGATTCGCCCTAGCAATATGGGCCATTCGCCCTGTTCTTTATGGCCAAATACACTAACATCATTATAATAAACGCACTCCTATAGTTCAGTACACTAAAATGCTGGCATAAAGGAAAAATGTTGGTTTGTCAAGTCTGTTTTTTGTTTCTGTGGTCAAAATCCCAGTGCTTCTCTGAAGAGTGCAAACACCTGAAACATTGGTGATAGTGAGCATTTCAAAATTGTCTTCCAGAAAGAATTCTACTAATCTCATGTCTTAGCTACCTACATTTTTAAAAATAGTTTTAAATTACAAGATATATAATGTAAGATATAAACGTGGCATAGTATTTTAATGCCTCCTAATGTAAAAATTCATTTCCAAAAAAACCACATGGACTATAGATTCAATGTCTAAATAAAAGCCTAGAAACAATTAATCCTTTCAAAGATACTCAATACTAAAAACTTCAATTTCCATTTACAATAGATCATGGGCCTGAAATGATTGTGGAAATATAACTCAAAAGGTATAAAACAATACCCATTCCAGAAAATATATTTGTTAGTGAAGCTGAACATTTTTCTGGTATATATATTTGGGCTAAGAGTTTTTCATTTTTAAAATGTATTTTTTTTTTAACAACAGTGCACATCCTAATTTAGTTTCAAAGGGAGCAAATATTTTCAGAATAGAAAAAAAATTAACATATGGATTTAGTGTGATAGAAAAGTAGACCATATATCATCTTTTTTCAAGGAAAAGTTCACATATCAGTTCCTGCATATTGTTTGTGAGTTTTCTACACTTTGCATTGCTAAATAATTGAGAACATTAGCTCTGAAACCATGAAAAATTCATTTTAACATGATGTATTATTAATCAATTTAATTTAAAATGATCTAGAAAGTTCCAATTTCAGTTGTGATGCTTGAAGATAAACTCAGGCAGCAGTTGGCACTTATTAAAATTGTGTAACTCTTTATTGCCTGATTTTTATTTTTTCAAAAGTGAGTCAAACTCTAACAAAAATGGGATAAAAATTATATGTTAACCATTTTAGTCTACATATTCCTACACATATACATACATATTTATAAGGGAAAGCTATACAAATTTGGTCAGCCAACTTTTCATCAATTAGCAATGTTGTGTTGCTGTTTTTAAAGTCTACATTGATATGCACACATATAGCAGAGTGTGTCATTTGAAAACTGTGGGCAAGTCCTGCCTCCCTCTTTCCTAGAAACTGATTGGGTTTTGATTAGGTTCACATTTTGGTTCCCCAATTTAATAAAGACAATGTTTACATAACTCCTGTGTCACCTGGCCATACCTGCTTGAGCTTAAAAGCAGGGTCTCATTAGCACATACATACCCACAGTCACTGTGATCTCTAGCCTTTCTCAAAGCCCCTCAGACTTCTTTCTGAGGGCTGCACAGGTCTCACATAATTTCTCTCAGCCTCCATTCACCCTGGCCCAAGGTGCCATTGTCTCAGCACTACCTATAGATGGGAGCCGTTGAAGGGCCAAAGTTGTGCTGGAGCCTCAATATGTTGCTGACACCATGTTGAATTCTACATGAGAGGAAGGTGGGAGATTCTGGTAATTTTTTTCTTGTGTACACCAAAGCCATACTGCCTTGTTCCCTAATGACTTAGAGAGTTCAGGAAAAAAAAAAAAGTGTTATTTTTTCAGGTTTAACTTTCAGGGACCCCAGCTCATCATCCCCTTAATCCCACAGTAGGCATGATGCCACCAAGCCCTGGGCCAGAAACAAATCCAAGTGACAGGCAGCACTTTTAGTGCTCAGGACCAACCTTCTACTCTCACATTTGAGACAGTGATACTGGGCCAAGCTTATATGTTTAACTTTTTCTCTTTGGATAACTTTTTCCTGTGACACTTAAGTTTTTTATGCTTGGAAACTCCTGGAAGATCCAGCACAGCAGACATAGTCCCAAATATCTGAATGCTAGAAGTAAACAAAGCTCTGCTATATCTACAGTTTGAAAATAGGGAGCATAAGGACTAATTTTATAATAGTTGTGAAACTAGAAACAAAATATTCTTTTATAAGCACAGGGAAAGAAAGGAACAAGGTTACATTCAGGCACATATTCTCATGGGATAAACATACCTTTGGAAAAGTGAAAATGGAGAAGATGACCCATTGCTACTGGGGCTCAAAAGAATAAGTGCTGTGGTCCTGATAAGCTCATTATCATCTATCTTTTTGACAGGACTTATATACATTAATTCTCTATTTTCTGTAATAGTATTTGCTAATATTGTCACTACAGAGAAATAACAGAGTGAAACACTGTTGGCTTATGCCTTCTTCCTCCTTCTCATAAGTCACAGAATTACCAGCATTTATGTTACCTAAACGTGGATCAGAAATGTCCCTTGTAACTGTGATAATTTTTGAGATATTTCATTGTTGAAAGAAGGGTTGCAGTTGTATAGAACAGTGTGGTAGAAGAAAAGTGTCTTCCCTATAGAAAGGCATTTTACCTGAAATATTATGGCAGAAAAATACAGGAGTTGAACTTCAAAATAGTTCATTTGTGATAAATTTAGGAAAGATTAAAAACTTAATATAATTAATATGGAAAGGAAAAGTTGAAGGATCTCCTTTCTGGCAAACCACGTAATGGGGAAATTACTTTGTTGCTAAGGGTTTGTTTTTTATGCTATTTCTATTTATTTTACATATATCTATTACTCTAAATATGTCTTTTCTGTTTATGTTTGTGACTCTTTAGTTAGCTTGTGTGCTCCCAGAGGGCAAGAACCATATCTTACCCATCTTGGTACACCGCCTGGTCATGGCAGAAATTTGATATATGTTTTTTTAATTAAACTGAATTTCAAAGTTCCATCTGGCCATTTGGACGCCTATATTCCAGCATATTAGCTATTTATAATTTTGGCTTTTCTTGGACTTAATGTCTGCCAAAATTTTTTTATGGCCATTGGATTTGCCATTCAAAAGAATGACTCAACACAATAGAATGGCATGCCCCCAAAGTACTGTTCATTCATGATAATCTCATCATTATTTGTAAAACTGCCCAAATCTCTGGACTGGAAAATAGATATGAATTTGCAACTTGACATTTTTAAAAGAGGATTCATACTCACTATGAGTTGTTGAGCCATGAACATAAATTTTCACCCAATAAAGCCAAAATTCTATAACCCTAATTAATTTAATTTCTAATATAATTGCCTGAAACAAAATTTCATACTTCTCACCCAACAACAATTAAAAGTAGTTACAAAGTAAAGTTGGCTTCCGACAATGTATGCATATCCTTGAAGACATGTATATTATCAAATTCCCCAGTGTTATCATTCTTTTTTTTTAGGTACTGGGGCCAGGGATTTCACCTGGAACCTCATATATGGGAAGCCGGCACTCAACCACTGAACTACACCGACTCCCCTAAGTTGGGTTTTCATTTGTTTTTGTTTTGTTTTGTTTTTTTTAAGGAGGTACAAGGGATTGAACCCAGGACCTCATACATGGAAAGTAGGTGCTCAACCACTTGAGCTAAATCAGGTCCCCTGTTATTATTCTTTTAGGGAATAAATCTAAAGCATCATTCACCAAATTGTAAATTCAGAGCAACCCCCAAATGGTAATAAAGTTGCTTGATTTTATAGTACTTACATTTATTTAGGAAAGAAAAAAATTGAAATCCATCCATGAGTTCTGGACTTGTCATGGATAACAATACTTTGTTTTGATGATATAATAATTATTTAGTCCAGTGAAATCGCAGTAATTGGTAAATGAAGGTAGTTTCAATTATTAAGAAAGTATATGTATTATTATCAAGGGAGAGTTTAAGCATATATTTCAAAAACTGAGAGAAAGAACAGAATTGCACCATGATATAATGTATCTATAAATATAGGTGAGAAGTATGGATTCAATTATAAATGGAAAACAAATCAAAGAGGAAGGGTTCAGGAAAAGTTGATATTAGCAATGATATGAGGATAATTTGTTTTGAGCTACTTTAGCAGATAACATGATAAAAAATATTTTTAATCCAGTGAACATTCAAACAACATGTGAGAGAAAAGTAAAGGCTCAAACTTTTGGGTGAGCTGCCAAGATGATGATGGTCTTAGCACAGATCTTACCATTGCAGTTAATATAAGGATTTCCATGATTAAAATAAAATTGTCAGCTTAGCATGTACAACAAATAGATTTTAATTGAGACCAGCATGCAAACTGCATTAAGTTCCATTTCTTTTTCATCAAATCCCTAGACTTTTACGTAGATTCTCTGTGAAGAACTCCCTAAATAATTTCATTCAATATATACTTATTTCTGTAACTCAATGGCCTAAACAGGAACTGACTTCATTTAAGACAATTATATTACCAAATGAGAGAATATACAGCTAAATGGCTTAACAGTAAAAAGGAACAAAAAGTATTTAGAAAAATTATTTAGAAAAATAAAAATGAAATACCATATCTAAGTGTCATAAGACAAAATCAGATATTATATGATCAGTAGTTAATTGGTGAAATCAATAAAATGTGGGTAGTTAAAATAGTTTTTTCTTTATTCTTTTGTTCTATATTAAACTATTGAATTGGGGAAAAATTACAGGTCTTATAAGATTTAAGTGAAATCCTGTAGTATTACTCAGGCTTTAGCGGTGGCTCTAAATGAACTTAGAAGTAAATAAAACCATCTTTCCAATAATCTAAAACTGCTTTCTCTTCTTTTTATATAATTTGGTGTTCACACTTTTATTAGACAGAGAATGGAATGGAAAATATTTGGTGGAAAAATAAGAGATGGAAAAATTGAAAAAAAGAAAAGTAATGTTAGTGGCCTCACATTAGAACTCAATTCACAAGCTGAGTTTCCCATGTGTTGTTGATCAGGCATGTGAAACTGCCATCCATGCATACTTTCACACATTATTTCTACCACTAGGAAAACAATTTTAATATTCTATATATTTAAGTTTGACTATTTCATCCATGAAATCATAGAATATTGCATTTAAAAGACATAAACTTCAGTGTTTAGTTTTGATCCTCAAACACAGATACAATATAGACTCTCCACTGTGAATTATGTTCCATGTATGGTACAAATTAATGCAAAGATCTGATTAATGGTAGAATCCATCATTTAATAATCACAAAGAACCACACTGGTGTGGATAAGATTCCATACCCTCAGGGCTTCACTGAATTTCAGGCAGAAGAGGGAATTAGAGAATAGCTGCAACGTTTTGTTTTTGTCAGTAAATTTCTAATAGGAACACAGCAGACCAAGAAAAAGATACACTGAAATAATGATTTTGTCCAAACAATGACAAAACATGTATGTGAAAACAAAAATTTTGTCTTTTGTCCAGTTTTTTTTCACAGTGAATAAATAAAGCAACAGATTCCTCTTTGATATAAAATGGGTAAATTTTAAATGGATTGCAGTGAACACTTGTTTGAGGGAGTAACACATTTGCTAGAAATAGATCTGTATTTTATTGTCTGCCTTCACTGAAATCCCAGAATTTGGAAAAAAACTTTCCTCTTATTTCAGGCTTTTTATCCCAGAACCATGCTGTTTTTGTTTCATTTTGATTTTTTACTATGAATGTAATAACTCTTATACCCACCTTATGTTGTAGTCTTAGTACTGTCCACTTTTCACCAGTGGGAACA